>JASCZW010005606.1:0-161591 GCA_034211315.2 Aedes japonicus
CCACTTCTGTTCAATTTATTCACCTCGGACATACCCCGCTCCCTGAAAATGGATCTCTGTCGTTGTTCGCCGATGATACCGCAGTCGTCCACAATGGTAGGGTAATAAGAGCGCTTGCCGCGAAACTGCATCGAAGCCTGAATGTTCTGTCAGAATACTTCACTGAATGGAAGATTTGTATCAACGCAGCGAAGACCCAGGTCATCCTGTTTCCCATTCTAATTCTCCCAGACTTGTCCCGCCTGAGAATTGTAAAATAAGCCTGAACAACACAACGGTGGAATGGACCAAATCAGCTGTCTATCTTGGTGTCACTCTAGACAGCAAGCTTATTTTCAGGGATCAGGTTGACAAAACTGTCACAAAATGTAATACTCTGTTGAAACTACTGTACCCATTAATCAACAGAAGGTCTACATTATCCCTTAAAAATAAGCTTTGCTGTCTACAAGCAAATTATACTTCCGGTCATCGAGTATGCAATGCCAATCTGGGAGAGTTGTGCAAAAACACATCTCCTGAAACTTCAGAGAGTACAAAACAAGTTCCTCAGGATGATAATGAACACCCCTCCGAGGACAAGAACATCTGAGGTCCACCGTTTGGCTGAGATAAAAATGCTCGACGATCGTTTTAGTGAGTCTATCAATCGGTACAGGGCACGCTGCCTAACATCGGATCACCAGATCATTCGGAATCTGATTCCCCACCCCTAGGATTTTCAAATTGTAGTTTTAGTTGTAGATTAGGTAGGTTATCAAATTTTAACAAACAATGCCCCAAGGGCTGCACTGTTAATTTCATGTAAAACATAAACACACTAAACACACCAAACACAAACAATTCATTAACAAAGCTGAAGAGCCCATTGGGCTGAAACACTTAATTTGTAAAATTAGTTTATACGACAAAAAACTGATAAATAAAAGCATATTTTACTACTACTACGGATTCAGTTCATTCTTGTAACGAACTTTGCCAGCAACGGATCAAAAGCAGCAGCAACAGTGAAGCAAATTGAAGCTGAAATCCTCGGTCAGGTCACGACAATGGCACAGTCGGTAGGTACAATTTTGTACAATTAACATCGCTGCTCACTTGTGAAAGTGCAGAAGGATATACGAATATGGCAGCATAATTAATCATCAATTAAAAGAGAGATTTGAGCAATAAAAAATGAAAAAAGTGCCATTAAATTATTAAGGCCTGTGCCAACAAATAATGTGTGATCAGCATTAAAAAATTAGGAATGAGCAATAAAAGATGAGAAAAGATCTTCGGATAATCTAATTGTGACCGGTAAATCTGTCAAATAAAGCAACAGCTATTAGTATATGTGCAATTAAATATGGCAGTATTTCCGCCAAATTATGTAATTTGAGCACTAAACTATTCGCATATGTCTTTTAATTTTGTTGGATTTTCCCATAAAAACAGTAAAATGAGCAATGGATATTTATTTATCCATTGCTCATTTTACTGTTTTTATGGGAAAATCCAACAAAATTAAAAGACATATGCGAATAGTTTAGTGCTCAAATTACATAATTTGGCGGAAATACTGCCATATTTAATTGCACATATACTAATAGCTGTTGCTTTATTTGATAGATTTACCGGTCATAATTAGATTATCCGAAGATCTTTTCTCATCTTTATTGCTCATTCCTAATTTTTAATGCTGATCACACATTATTTGTTGGCACAGGCCTTAATAATTTAGTGGCACTTTTTCATTTTTGGTGCTTTTTCTGAATTACTAAGTGCAGGTAAATATTTTAGTCATACGAATATATAAAAACAGAAAACAATTCTCAGTTAGAAGGATGGAGATGTAATATTGACTTTGGTAGGCTCCCTGACGGATATGGGCAGTGGAGTAGGCCAAATTAAATTTTAAACAGAATCCCTCCGACGGAAGGGCGGAGGAGATAATGAGAACCCTCGGTAAGGCTCCCTGACGGAAATGGGCAGTAGAGTAGGCCGGAGTGGGCAAAACAGAACCTCTCTGATAGAATGACAGAGGAAGGTGAGGTAATCGGCAGTGGAGTATGCAATACGTGATTTAAGAATGGAATTGATCGATATAATTATTGCTATTAAAATTAGACCACAAGGGATGAAGCCGAAATCAAAATTTCACCATTTTGCTAACAAATCAGTATTGAAAAGTAAATGGAATTATTTAAATGAATGGCTTTCAAGATATTTTTGAAGTTGATGGATGTTGCTAAAAAATAATATTAAGAATGAGTAAACATAACCTTGACCATTTTTCTTGATTGGAAACGCTGTAATGTTGCATTTTACGTTATGATGTGAATATAGCCTTCTTGTTCTAGTTTTCAATAAGAGTTTGAAAGCTTCAACTGTATTAGCTGTCAGTGACGATTGTCAAATTTGACGCCAAATGCTTAATTCTCTAAGCAATACAATATCAGACAAGTGAAAACTGGCGTGTTAAGAATGTTACAATCGTTACAGTGACCGTATTGTATCTCGGATTTACGTCGATGTTTAAGCCTAAATTTAAATTCAAAACAGCGTTGATGTTGATGCTCTAGATTATATTGCTTGTTTTGTCAAGAACCTAATTGATACCAAAATGAAAATAAACGCTGTGGGCGAACAATTTTAACGTAATTTTCAACTCAAAACGATTTTATGTGTAAAGTTATAAGTAATACAGAATTAGTTAAAGAGTGTTGATTAATATTGTATTGTTAAGAAGCCTATGAATTTTCCGATCCGTGTTGAACTATGCAAATTTGTTGTAAATTTTCATAAACCTTTTGGTAATATTGCCAATAGTTATGATTGTTTCGGACTGCCCTACGGACCATCACTCATAGTTTCTGGTAGTATGTTCCGCTTCTAGGGATGTTTTGTTTTGTGCAATTCAGCGATAGTGTTTCCCGTAAGCGTTTCAGCATGGTATTTACAGTCGATTGTATGAATTTAAGATAGTTTGCGATCATTCCACCTGACCACGACGTAACAGGTTACAGTGACGGTATTGGTTAACGGGCTTGCGTTAATATTTACGTATATATTGACGTAGGACTACGTCTTTGTTTTCAATACTGGGGTACAGTTTAAAAAAATATCTATTGCGACTGTCACGAAATGTGGTCAGGTTTTGAGCGTTAATAACTCAGTCGTTTCTCCAAACATTTACTAAATTTTTGCACCAATCGATCGAAAATATTTCTACGCATCGATTCTTATAATGAAAACTATTGATTTTCAACACTAAACTATTTTAAATAACGCAAAGATAAGGTGGTGTCTTATAATGTCGATTTTTCAGAGTAAATTTACCAAATACACTGTACTTCCTAGCACAGATTTCATATTTAAGTAACGAACGTCTCCTAGGCAGCCACGAAGGTTATCAAACAAGTACAGGTTATCAAACAAGTTGATTATTTTGGTAGTCGTAGAGCTGTGCAGGGGCGTAGTAGCGCCACTAAATCCGTTCTTTTCAGGACGACCAAATCAGTTTACTAACTAAAGAGTTTGGTTGATTTTTTCTATTGTGCTGTTTGTAATTCAATTACCGCGTCACGGCTGAACATGGCATTCATTAAACGTCGCGTCCCCGATTATATTATCACAAAACGATGAACAACTAACGAACGAAAGTCTAGAAGGGATAATTCGAGCCAAACTGCAACACATCAGAGACCGACCATGTGGTGGAGTTCGCCATTGTTCCTAGTAATGCATAGCGGATTAGTTGCTGGCAGTGGCTAGCAAATTAGGAAAATTTCTGTTAAGAAAATCATCCGCTAGCGTGCACTAATTAAGACTAATTATTGTGGCACAATAACTAAAGTTCGTCCCCTATGATGCAATTTGTATCACATTGCCTTCGTTAGTACCGCCTTCTTTTGTGCAATAGCATCCAACGCCATAACATACCAGCTCTTAGCAGAAATTGTGACTCAGTCTTACAATAGTCGTAGAGCTGTGTAGTGGCTGTTGCAACACAGTTTGCGGCAGCAAGCACCCTGGATGGTGCACTGGCGAGTAGTCGTTGCCCACACTCCCGCTTCACTTTACTGAATTTTGAGTACAATTGTATGCTATCTCTTTTTCTCTCTCGGATATGTTACTCAATTTTCGTTAAAAAATGGATCATTTCAATTTTTTATTAGATCCACTTCTTACGAAAATTGAGTAACATTTCCGTGGGAGAAAAAGATATAGCATATAATTGTTCTCAAAAATTGAGTAAAGTGAAGCGGGAGTGCATAGAGCCGTTTATACAGTTGGCTGTTGGTGCCGATGCTCGCGTCAACCTCGCTAAGAGAGACATGGCTGCTGAAGCCTACGAGTTGTCGTGAAAAAGCCACCCGTGACCAGACAAACAACCCTAGGGGAATCGCAAACTATTTCTCCCTCGTCAATTAAATCCGTCCTTTTCAGGACGATCAAATCAGTTTATTAACTAAAGAGTTTGTTTTGTTAAATTTTTCTTTTGTCGGTGTGTAGTTCAATTACTGCGTCACGGCTGAAAATAGCATTCATTAAACGCCGCGTCCCGGAGTGTATCATAAAACCGTTGAACAACAATCGAACGAAATTTTAGAAGGGATAATTCGAGCCGAATTGTGACACGTCAATGACCGACTATGTGGTTTCTTTCGTTTTAGTTCCTAGTTGTGCATACCGGATTAGTTGCTGGCAGTGGCTAGCAAATGAGGAACATTTCTGTTAAGAAAATCATCCATCTAGCGTGCACTACTTCAAACTAATTATTGTGGCGCAATAACTGAAGTTCGTCCCCTATGATGCAATTAGTATCACATTTACTTCGTTGAATGAAAATTTGATTCAGTCTTACGGTGGTTGTAGTGCTGTGCAGAGCAAAATGTGCTGTAGCAGCGCAGTAAGCGTGCGACCACACTGGAGGATGCACTGGTGAGCATTCGTGATCCAGAGAAGTTGGTGCAGTTGGCTGTTTGGGCCGATGCTCCCATCAACATGGTTGCCAGAAATAAGGCTGCCGAAGCCTACGAGTTGATGGGGAAAGCCGTCCGTGACAACAGCGGGACAAGAATCATCCCACGTCACCTGCAGATGGCCACCCGCACCGACGAGGAGGTGAACCAAGAATACCAAGAAGAAACCCCAAGTTAAACCGTGAACAATGTTTCTCCCCGTCAACTATATCCGTTCTTTTCAGTACGACCAAATCAGTTTGCTTATTTAAGAGCATCATTAACGGTGGGGTATAGAAGCCAGTTTAGCAGCGCTCTATCATCACTCACCACCGTACCGCTCGCTGCTAAACGCGCTACCAAAATAGCAGCGAGGCTTTCGGGAAGAGTCGGGTGCTCAAATTTAGCAGCCCGATAGCAGCGCGAGAAGCGGTTGGTATTTGGTAAAGTCAGTCACCGTCCACCGGTTTGTTTTGTTTTTATTATCGTGCGACGTGAAAAATAAAAATGGCTGTAAATCTGTTGATGTCGGAGCGCTATCGGTGAAAAATATTAGATTGACGGTGTTTTCGAGGAAATTCTGGCCTGAAACTTGGTGCCGTTGGTGGACATTGGTGTCGTGGATCCCAGAGTGGTGGAATTTCGCAATTTTCACCCAAGAAAAGCGGAATTTTTCCAAGTTTGATTGGAATCACGAATTTCTTTTTCTCACAAAGTGAAGTGATAGGCATTCAGCAAACTACAAACTAAAGGTAAATCCTATGAAGTACATGTTTTCGTTTAATATAAATTAGATATATTTGTCAATATTTTTACCTGGAATAATCGCCACACATCTCACCTAAAATCTTACTTTTTTATTATTGATGTCAACTGATTTATGGTGAACGTTTTTTGACAATAGATTCAACTATATTTTATGACTGATATGAACTAAAATCATTTTTCTTTTAGTTCAATAATACTCTATTGCTATACGTATAGTATAGTATAGCGCACGTATAGAGAACGTATAGTAAAATCAAACGATATTCCTCCCTTTCCGTGAAGGGATCAGACTTCCTGATAATTTGATCAGATCTCTCCTATTTTGATTCCAATCATTGGAAAAGATCCGGTGACGTTATAAAGATTTAAAATCTTTCAAGCAGTTTGACACAGGCAGCTGTTTTACTTCGGTGTATTAAAATAAATCAATGCCTACTTATTTGTATTATTTACATACTACTCTTCATGCATGGTTGTTGTTGTTGTTTCACACGTAAGTTTTCAACTGGCATCTAACGTTATATTCTTCATATAACAACCATATTACATTTTAAAATAAATTCGATTTTTGTTTTCAGGGAGAGCAAAACTTGATTCCTACTGCTAGCACATCACAAGCCAAAGCCAGCGTTTTACGGATTCTAATCTCCTACGCTGAAAAAAAACTGGCCATCGAGCGGCTGATGAATCTGTGAACGTGTGGAAAAAAACCGTCAAGTGTTGAAAACTACTTCTCTAGTTATGACCCGATCCCGTTATGCTTCAATCACGGCGATACCAGGAGAATCCCGTCGCAAAGTTCAGAATGGTAAACATATACGGTTATACGGCTACGGAATCAATAGCATTCGTGGTCTGCAAGACGAAAATTTTTGTTGCGTGGGGGGCAAAAATCGTACTCATAGATAGAAGAAGGAGGAAAATCCAAGAAGTCTCGATGGAGACAAATTGAAATGACTGAATCGGAATCAACCCATCACCAGTTGTCGAGGAGTACCATGTAGCCAAGGGGCCGAGCCAGTTAGTGACGCTTTTTGTCATGGCTTTACAGTAAATTCTTCCACCCGGTGCTGACGATATCGGTGCGATGTTCTTGAAAGCAATCATTGACGGAGCTGGGGCGGATATTCTAAACGCGAAAATTTAGCGAAAGACCAGCGATCGTTTTTGATGAATAATTCATCTACATGGTTCTCCTCGACCATTGGTGATTGGTTGATTCAGTCGTTTAAATTTGTCTGCATCGAGACTTCTTGGGTTTTCTTCCTATGTGATCGTGAATCGCATTGTTTTACTTGAATTTATGATAGCTTTTCCAAGTCCAACACCTTTAATACTTCCTGAAATTGTGTACAAAACGACTTCTCTATGTGTATCCTGAAACTACCACAATTCATTTGAATAAATTAATACCTTGCATCTTGAAAGAAGTTAATTTTAGTTTTCTAATATAGTCATATCGATGAAAATTAATAAAATATATTTATTGCTTCATCATGTTTACTTTCTCGCGATTGTTTAAAGTAAATAATACAAAAATGAATTTTCTTACTTAACACTGAGATAACGTCACATCACCTGTTTAATGTACGAACAGACGACGCAGAACGACAGGTGCTGGGAGTGAATCTAGAAAGAAAATATATGATCAATTATTATACAAGGTAATAAAGCCAACAAGGATCTCACGCCTGTAAAGGGCGATACGGTCAAAATTTGGTCAATATCAACTTGACGTATTTCTTTCAATTTTGCATTTAAAAAACCTGAACACCGCTCATTTTGAAGGTGTGTGTGTGTAGAATGTTGCTCCTATTTTGATTTTGGAATTCACTCTTCAGTTGTCAAAATGCCGTCCAAGCAAGAAAAGCAGCGTATCAAAATTTTGCTCGCGCATCGCGAAAATCCGAGCTACTCGCACGCAAAGTTGGCAAAATCGCTAAAAGTTGCCAAATCAACCGTTACAAATGTGATTAAAGTGTTTGGGGAACGTTTGTCGACAGCCAGGAAGTCTGGATCGGGGGGAAATCGAAAACCGGAAGCCGCTGAGACGACAAAGAGAGTTGCCAGTAGTTTCAAGCGAAACCCTAACCTATCTCTCCGAGATGCCGCAAATAAGCTGGGTGTATCGTCTACAACCGTGCATCGAGCCAAAAAACGAGCCGGACTATCGACTTACAAGAAGGTAGTGACTCCAAATCACGATGATAAACAAAATACGACGGCCAAAGCGCGATCCCGGAGGCTGTACACGACGATGCTGACGAAGTTTGACTGCGTGGTAATGGACGACGAAACCTACGTCAAAGCCGACTACAAGCAGCTTCCGGGACAGGAGTTTTATACGGCAAAAGAAAGGGGAAAGGTAGCAGATATTTTCAAGCACACGAAACTGTCAAAGTTCGCAAAGAAATATCTGGTTTGGCAAGCCATCTGTACCTGTGGCTTGAAAAGCAGCATTTTCATAGCTTCCGGGACTTTCAACCAAGAAATTTACGTGAAAGAGTGTTTGAATAAACGTCTGCTGCCTTTCCTGAAGAAACACGGTTGTTCCGTACTGTTTTGGCCGGATTTGGCATCTTGCCATTACGGTAAAAAGGCCATGGAGTGGTACGCCGCCAACAACGTGCAGGTGGTTTCCAAGGACAAGAACCCTCCCAACACGCCAGAGCTCCGCCCAATTGAGAAATACTGGGCTATTGTCAAGCGAAACCTAAAGAAGACCAAAAAAACTGCTAAGGACGAGCAGCAGTTCAAGGCAAACTGGCTTTCTGCGGCGAAGAAGGTGGACAAGGTGGCTGTACAAAATCTGATGGCAGGGGTCAAGCGTAAGGCCCGGCAATTCGGATTTGGAAAAGCGGAAGCCTAACTGAATATTTTTCCTGAATTTTATACTAATTGAACTTGAAAAAGAAATTTAATTTGATTTAAAAAAAAAACGGTTTCACCGATTTACACGCGTTTTCCCTTGACCAAATTTTGACCGTATCACCCTTTACTGCAAACTGTGAACTCACACTCAGACTCAGTTATCGATCAAGATAAAGGACAGTTGCATAAGTGTTTGCACTGATAGCCGGGTCGTAGTTCCAATGTTGTCACAAACACTGCATGGCATTCGGAATGTGCAGCACCCGCTGCTCGCCAAATGCAATGTAGTCCGAATCCGAAGCACTTGCAACGGAAAAGTCAGTCAGTGATTTAGTAATTTCCACCACGCGACACAAACGACCGACGACTGGATCATACCTTTGTCTTTACCCGATTTCGAAAATGAAATGGCCAACGTGAATAATCGATGTTTGTTCTTGTGTCCTTCTGATGCTTTCCGGTGGATTCCATGTTCGTTTTACAGACATCATATCCGAGCAAAAAACAAAATCCTTGTTATAGTTCGCTGCTTCGGTTTCGCGTTTATTAAATGTGTTTGTATGGAAACGCCAATTGTTACCACTATTCTTATCCTCGTCGCTTTTGGTTTCTTTGGGTCCGCCTGTTGTTTATTGGCCGCCACTAAGCCATTTGCCTGAAGTTGATAGGAAACATTTTTATTGTTGACAATGAAAACATAAACGGCTCAATGAATTTAATGGACTGATCAGTGCCACTGATATAGATATAGATAGATTGTGATAGAGCATATGGCAGCTATTTTAGGACTCCATCGCGAGTCACCTAAAATTAGCTGTAAAAATCTTATGTTCGCGGAAGCTCTAATGTAGTAGATTAGATCTTTTTTGAATGTTTCTCTTATACAATTTGTTATTTATTTATCTAATTCTTTTTTATTATATATTATACCAATTTTTCATTTCCAGAACATGAGCGCATCTAAAATACGAGGGAAAAAGTGGACCGTCGAGGAGGATGAGGCTCTTTGCCTCTCCTGGTTACACGTGTCACAGGATGGAGCAACTGGAACGAACCAAAAGTTGGACACGATGTACAATCGGATTTACGATATGTTTGTGGAACTCTGTAGCAATAACGATTCCATGTGTAACCCTGAGCTCCGAGCGCCAAGCGGTTTGAAAGCCAGGTGGTTGGCAATCAGCAAGGCTTGTAGCAAGTAGCTGGCTGCCTGGCACAAATTTCTGCTCGTCAGCAAAGTGGTGCTTCACCAGCAGATGTTCTAAAACAGGCCTTGGCGCTGTACAACGTAACAATGAAATCCCCGTTCGCTTTATTGCATGCCTACAAGATTTTGGAGAATGCTCCAAAATGGAAGCAATATCATGATGCAAAGGTAATCAATAGTTATTTATAGAGAAAACCAAAATGAAAACAATCACGCATGCGACCATTGACCAATAAACGTAACACTCGAAAATATTCTATCATACAGCGATTTACCAGCCAATTCAAATAATTGGTAGTTGTCAGGCACGCCAACTAAATGAACTTATTGAGGGGGAGGGGGTGATGAGGGGGGAGGGGGTGTCAGGACATGTTGTGAAAATCAAGTTTTTTTCAATCAAGATACCACCATGGGTATCATCGGTATTACCAGTATCAGTACCACTATTTAGAAGTATCGGAATTTGTTTGTTCAATTTGTACCTACTTTGGCCAATTTAGCTAATATTCGACGTCACAGAACCTATTATAAAATATGGTGGTTGAATGATATTCTTATATTATTTATTCTATATTCTATTAAATATGTTTCTTCTTCTTTTTGTCTCAGGTACCGGCAGCCAACGTGTCAAAGCGTAGGCGGTCGAATGGCGATACCGACGACGGCTACGGAGATACTACCCAAGACAGTGCGGCTGATGTTCCACTTGTATCTCCTAGCCGACCAATGGGTCGGAAGGCCTGTAAGAAACTGCAACAGCTGCAAGGCAGCTCCGAACATGCAGCTTTACAGATGGCAAAGGCCGGAAACCTCTTGGCAGAGGCAGCTAAGGAGAAAGCAATACTGTCGGAGGAAAGAACGCAGGCCATCAATCGGATGGTGAATCACTCCGTTATGTCAGTCTACATGTCAAAGCTCTCCGAAACCGCCAGAAAATACTACGAAATCGAACAAAAAAGAATTCTTGAGCAAATTACGGCGGAGAACCAACGAGCAAGTATGCCCATGAGCGATGCTGATGATTGTGCGTGCGATGATGTCAGTAATCATGCTAACAATGTTGACGAAGATTATCCTGATGATGTGGTTGAAGAAGGTACTGACGATGTTGCCGAAGATGATCCTGACGATGTTGCCGAATATTATGCTGACGATGTTGCCGAAGATTATGCTGACGATGTTGCTGAAGATGAGGTTAACGATAATAATTTCGGTATGATGAATTGTAACACACTTTATATCGAGTTTGTTACTATGAATTATTAAACGAAATCACTTTATCATTCTTAAATCATTGTTTTATTTTATTTTAATATAAAAAAACCAAAGGAATAAATATGTGTGTGTGTATGTGTGTGTGTGTGTGCGTGTCTGTGTGTATTGTGTGTGTGTGTGTGTGTGTGTGTGTGTGTGTGTGTGTTGTTTGTTTTGTGTGTGAGAGAGAGAGATAGAAAGAAAGAGAAATAAAGTGAAGGAGAGATGCGTGTGTGGTTTTACTCTTCTTCTCCCTTTATGTTCCACAGATGCCCACTTTAATCAGCTTGCAATTGGTAATGAGCAGCTGTCTTGTGTACTTGCTCGTACCGTTCAAGAAAAGCCGCGAAGTCGGTACATTTTGGACCCATTGGCACTTCTACATAGTCTTTTTCAACGTCGGATGGACCATCTCTCTCATCTTCTATAATCATGTTGTGCAGTATAATGCACGAACGCATGATAGTGGCCAGATCATCTTTTTGCCAGAGTCTAGCTGGATTTTTTAGAATGGCAAAACGTGCCATTAAAACACCAAAAGCACGTTCGACATCTTTCCGGGCTGCTTCTTGTTGAATTGCAAAATGCTGCGGAGAACGTTAAAACAATCTAATTATATTTATTTAACTGACTTTGTTTGTTTTTAGAATTATTGATATCTAGAAAATCAGCTCTATTTCCGTTTTCGTACGAATCGCAATTTCACATTACCGTTTCCGCACGAATTCTATCTTCTTGTTGAGACTCAAATCGTATTTTCTCCGACACATAATTTAAGATCGCAAAATGTTTGCGTGGGTTTGTGGAAAATAGTAACAGGAATAAACGGACGAGATCTTTTTGCCTTCTAAAATGATGCGTCGGAGAAAACTGCTTTTGAATTTTTCGGAAATGCATCAATGCGATTTGAACCTTAAGGTTTTGTACGAAAATGAGAATGCAAAAATTTGATTTGTACGAACGTATCCGACTTTTACGTAAACGGAAATAGAGGTAAGATACACCGGGGCAAGTCAAAATGGTGGGGCATGTTGAAATGGGTATACTATCTGAAAGCAGAACTGAGTTATCAATGAATACGTGTTCAAGTTTGTATTTTGCGATGGTGTACAGTGCTTACCTACCAATTTCTATTTGCCCTACCGTTTCAACTTTTTTCGGTGTACCTTAATTATTTATTTTGAAAAAAAAACTCGAATAATTATGCAAGAAAAAGCATGTAGGTACCTTCCGTTTTTGTCCAACCGGTGAAGGAATCGTTTGAACAAGTGTTGCAAGGGGAGAATAAATCCCGTCCGCTAGGTAATACCCCATAGTGTAGGTTCGCCCATTAATTTCAAACTCTACTACAGGAGTTTTGCCACTGTAGAGGTCTGAAAATAACGGTGAACGCTCCAACACATTGATGTCGTTTGAGGACCCTGGCATGCCAAAGAAGGCGTGCGATATCCATAGGTCATACGACGCCACTGCTTCCAATACAATGGTGGGCTTTTTGTCCTTCCCCTTGAACTGGCCAGCCCAAGCAGTGGGGCAGTTTTTCCATTGCCAGTGGCAGCAGTCCAACGAACCCAACATCCCTGGGAATCCTCGTCTCTTGCCTTCATCCAACAGCCGTTTTACGTCGTCGTGGTTTGGGGATCGCAAGTAATGTGCTGCAAACACCTTAACAACGGTGTGGCAGAACTCCAACAGGCAGATTCGCGCCGTTGACTCTGACATTCGACCGTATTCGTCGATCGCGTCTGCGGGGGACCCGTAGGCTAACTGACGAATCGCCGCAGTGCACTTTTGTAATGTCGTTAGCCCTAGCTTACCGGTAGCATCAGCTCGTTGCACGAAGTAGGCATTTGCAGCCTCTACGTCCCTCACGATGCGCAGGAACAAGTTTCTACTCATCCGGAAACGTCTGCGAAATTGGTCCTCACTGTAGGTAGGATTATCCGAAAAATAATCGGCTACCAGACGTTGCGCTCCTTCTTGCGCCAACCTGTTTATATTAGGTTGTCTTGTGCCTCTTCCCTCGTTTTCACGAAAGCTTTCCGTTTCAGGTAGCATTGCATGAGTCTGGACCAGCATCTGGCTAACCAATTCCAGTTCATCGTCACTGGAATCTGAGAATAACACCGACAACTTCTCCATTTCTTCTTTTCGATTTTCACTCGAAGGCGACGATGTTGATGACCGTCAAGAACCAATGTTGTCAAAAATTTTACTTCTACCTTTCTACCGGTACGGAATAGGGTAACTAAATTGATCACCGCTATAGCAACGACCGATGTGGAGAAGGGTGAGTAAACTAAAATGAGAGCGCTGCAGCGCTTCTGAAATAGCAGCGCTACTGTTGCCCACCGTTAATGATGCTCTAAGAGTTTGTTTGGTTGAATATTTCGTTTGTGCTGTTTGAAATTTCATTCATTCGATAGGAATCAAATAATTTTGAGAATGTCCAACTAAAATGTCGGAGCATACATATGGCTGCAAGGTATGTGGTTCAACCATCGTAGAAAATACAACTAGGGCCGTATCATTATTAAAACCAAACGGTCCTTTTTAGGGCCACCAAATGCAATCTAAAGAGCTAACAATATAATATTCTTACATATGCACTTCCTAATGCTGTTCTATCGTTCAGTTAGCACTATTTCAATAATAGACTTTGAATTCCCAACCACAACCATATACATCGCAATAAGGATAATGATTTTCAGGTGGTCGATCATGCTTTTGATCATGCTGCCGAGAGAGCTAGCCAAACACGAGGTTTTAGAGCGAACCGAAGCCATGGTCAAGTAAACCAGCTTCATGGCGAAATGAGATGGTGTTAGTAGCTGTTCCCTCGAACCCAAAATGGCCCTTTTCAGGGCCAACAAAACAACTGGAAAAGAAAGTTGACATGTGTTTGGGAATGCTGAAAGCTGGGTTTCGGGGTGGTTGATTGAAGTGTTTTAGCCCATTGGGTTCTTCAGCTTGGTTTAATTTTATGTTTTTGATGTGTTTAAAGTGTTTATGTTTTACATGAAATTTTCAGTTCAGCCCTTGGAGCATTGTTTGTTAAAATTTGATAACCTATGTATGAATTTAGATACCAAGACAGGCTATATCAAATATTTAAGGTTGTAGTGCGAAATGTTTAGTGTATGGGAATTCGATTTCGAACGAAACAAATTTCAGCCACTCTTTAAACAATCAAGCGATCTAGATTGCACATTGCTTCGTAGTCCTACGTCAACTTTGCGTACAACCCCATTGGGCTGTCCCTTCTAGTTTTTAAAATGGATGTTGATGCTTCTAATAATATGGCTTGCGATCAAAATAAAAAATTAACGCTGTTATACAAACAAGTAGCAAGTCATTTTAGACTCAAGATGATTTTATGCGTTAAAGTTAAATGTAATGAAGATTTGGAAAAGAAGTGTTGGTTAATATGGTGAAGATAAGAAGCCTGTTTATATTCAGGTTCGTGTTAAGCCAAACAAATTTATTGTAATGTTTCATAAAAGTTTCGGCAATGTTGCAAATTATGTTGATGAGTTTGATTGTTATGTTGAATAATGGTGTTGTGAAAGAATGATTATGTTTAAGTTGGGCAATAGTAAAATTATATGCAATGTGGTAATTTCTGGCAACCTTATAGCAATCAGCAGTACCTTTGGCATTTTTTTTTTGAAAATTATGATTTTTTTTGTTTAAATCATAGTCTTCGGTAAGAGCTGATGAAATGGATCTAGAAACGCATGAGTTCTCTATTTGGTTCAGAAAGACGATGATGAATTAAAAAAAAAGAGGAATATTTTATTGATATGAGATTGAAAATTAAAAAAATTCAATAATAAAGTAGGAGGGGAGGTATGATTTGCAAAAACAAAATCAGATCAACGAGGAGCTATCTAAGTAAACTATCATTAGAAGAAGAATTAGTCGAGTTATTAGTACGACACCACTGAAGAAGTCTGCACATTGTAGACGAAATACGCGTATCTGTCGAAGATAAGCAAAGGTAGTTGGAATTAAATGGAAGATACTAATTCTTCTTCTGATTTCTAGTTACAGGTATTCCACTAAACAGCTCAAACCCTCTAGGATTAAACTATCATGTTGAAAAATTGGCATTATGGAAGCTTACTGTAATGTTGGAGTTGATAAGTCTGTGTAGTTAAGGATTATGCTGCATTCCTCGAGTTTACTCAACATAACGCTCTTGGCAAAGATATTTATAATATTTAAGGTTTCGTAACTTGAAAATGTTGACAGAACAGTAAAACAAAAAAAAAACCTACTTTTGTGCATATCTTCGTGGAACTTTGAGTTTGCAAATAGAATATTGGATAAACTAAGGATTTTTCAGGCTAATATAAACTTAAAATTAATAGTAATGCTGACCTATGCTAATCTTGACGACAATAGCGATGTCTTTTGAGGTTAATGATATTTTATTGGGATAATATTGCAAAACGTACCAATTTTAAAGTACAATAATTGTGTAAATTAGTGTACAAATTGGATGCTAATAAAATTAATGATAGACTTGTCACACTGTTGTGAAATTTGTTGAATAATTGCGGAAGATACTGATTTTCAATTTCGTGAACAGGCATATAGTCTTCATCAGTGGACCTCATACAGGCTTCAAGGAAAATAAATTGATAAATGCGGGGATATTTTGTACAACCAATCAAATTTTGTAAATTTATTCAAAATCAAATAACTTATCCTTTGCGGATATTCTTAGGTTAAATCCCGGTAACAATAGAAAAAAAATGTTGATGGAAATAGAACAATTAAAATTTATATCAATCATGGAATTGATAATCATATGCTGAACTTCAAAATGAAATTTTTACCAACAAATTAAAAAAATGAAGCTCACTCTAAAGGCTTAAAAAAAAAGAAAGAAAGAAATATTCAGAGTAGACGAGGGGGGGATTGTAGTATACAGAATATGTGTGAATAAAATGTTAAGATGCTTTGTATGATTCTAAGGGTATTAATTTAGCTTTCAATTTGGGTATAATCATTTGATTTGAGTGTAATCAACTTAGCGTGAAACAAAATAATACTTGTAGTAAGCTATGCAAAAATCTCCTGACTTCGTGGGAACAAACAAAACCAACGCAACGCATTGACAGGGAGGCTGTTAGCTATAAATACCAGCTAGGTGTGCGGATTCAGTTCATTCTTGTAACGAACTTTGCCAGCAACGGATCAAAAGCAGCAGCAACAGTGAAGCAAATTGAAGCTGAAATCCTCGGTCAGGTCACGACACACGTTTGTGGCATGGTATCCCTAATAAACATGTACCATTCAGGAACGATATAATAGATGGTGTGACCATACCACTTACAGTTGGGATGATACCCCGAATTGGTGGTTAGGCACTTCTTATGGTTATTGTTTATGCGGGATGAGAGTTAAAATCATTCTCAGTTTACATTATTAGTTGCATGAATGTAATAATCACATATCAAAAACAAAAACATTACACGAAAACCAATGCACATAAAGGACTTCGCAAAAAACGTTGAGTATTACACGATGTTGATGCTATATCGCATTTAGTTGTTATGTAAAATTAGATATCGCAACATTGCCGGATTTGTTCTTCATTTTTTCATCTTCGGCAACACTGTTTTCTTGTTAAAACAAAGTCAACCGTAACGATCATGATACACTCAAAAAATATGCTCCTTTAAATTCATGTGTGGCTGCGCATACCTCACTACAATATTCGTTTTCATAAAATTCATGTGCGGTATATGCTTACCATCATCGTGCCAAATACTTTGAATTCATACAACTCATGAACATCATTTGAAATCATATGAAAAGTATGTGTCACCTCAAATATACTTTGCAACTCTCCATACGCTTTGCTCCCATACAGAAACAAACAAAACAAAGATGGAGGAAGGTGGGAAAAGTTTCCGCGAGTTTGTGCTACCGTTGCATCCGAAAGCTAAACCAGTCGAACCGTGCGAAATTGTTCATCAGCCGTTTTCAGATGATGAAGAAATGGCGGAAACTGAAAACATACTGCCATCCTAGGGGTGCGACACTCATCCATTCATAGTGGATAAGTTTGATTTATCCATGATTCTTTTAATTTTTCACAATAACTCTCATTAATCTAAATATGGTGAAATAATGTCTGCTACTTTCGCTTATTCTCGATTTCATCCGATTCGATCGGATTTCATCCGATAAGGTCGTTAGAGCAGCGTTGCCAGGTGAATTTATACAATATCGGTATTGCTTATTAAATATATCGGTATTTATCGATATAAAGTGAAATGCAGATTTTTTCTAGAGAACTATAGTTTAATTTTGATATAAGATTACAATATATTTTGGCGATCATTTTTCTTCTATTTTCAAATTTTATATGAACAAAGTTTGACGTAAACATAAAAAATAAAATAAAAAATGCATTAGCCATTTTTTTATTTTTACCATCTCGAGGTTGAATATGTATACTTTGAATTAATATATTTTACAATATATATTTTTCAGAATACACACTTCTTAAGATGTTATTAAACTAACAAAAATCATGTATAGTGATAAGGTTTTTGAGCCAACTCCCGTTGTGCTAAGCACCTCGCTAAGCTTCTTCTTCTTTAGCATTTGAAGCTTATTGCTTTCACAATTAGCTTATTGCTTGCTCTCAACTTAGTGTTCAAGATGCACTTCCACAGCTACTAATTGAGAGCTTTCGATGCCAGGTACCATTTTTGCATTAGTATGATTGTGTGGCAAGCACAATCATACGCTATGCCCAGGGAGTCGAGAAATTTTCCTTAACGAAAAATTCCTAGACCAGACCGGGAATTGAACCCAGCCACCTCCAGCATGGTGTTGCTTTGTAGCTGCGCCATTACTGACTGAGCGAAGCGGGACCCAGGGAGACCCGCTAAGCACATCCCTTTTTTTTAAATAGATTTTAACACAAAAACGGATTGATTCTAGTGTATACCGCTTCCAATTTTATACACTTTTCCATACATACCACTGGATTTGTTAGTCACGAAAATTATCGATTATTCAACACTGCTTCTTGAGCGCATAGTGTATTTGATATTTTTGATTTTTTTTTTTTGCTTAATAGAACGAAAATAGGCGACTACGAAGAAATAGCGCTCTACCCTATCAATAAACTGATAATTTCTTTTGAAAATTCCATATTAAAAAGCATAAAAGCATAAAGTATTGTTGCTTGTTAATATAGGACTGATGAGTTTATTTTGCTTAAAATTTCAACCTGTCTTCATTTGTTAAGGCATTTAATATCATAATTAAACTCGATAGTTTTATCACAGACATACAACCATAACACTCCAAATTTGTTCATCGTACGTGCATTTAAGACTAATTCAAATGTTTCTCGCGTTGAGTCTCGAACGGGCGAACTGCATATAGCGGTTTCTCTTCTTTGATCCGAAAATAATTGATAACTACAGGTAAACGAGTTGGCATATCCGTTGCGATAAAGGATAACTCCGTCTTGCAGGTTAAATACTGAAACTTGCTTTGACTAAGATATTAGTCAAAAATCGACTAAGAGAAATTGATCAATACAATTACCTCCGTATGAAACTCAAAGCGATGTTTGATAGTTGGCATTTAATTCCCTTGCGTTTGACGTATAAGAAATGTTAAATGTATTGTGGCTATCTGTGGTTTTATTAAATGATACGAAAATAGATGCCATTGGCTAAAGGATAATGTTGAAACTTAACACAAATGAAATGTTATGTGTGACTGAATAAACTGGATATCAACGTTACTTACTTTTTTTTTCGTTTAAAGCTTTTTTATTCCTATATTTTGTTTTTTTATTAATTTAAATCTGGTGCAGTTTTGATTGAGAAAATATTTTCTGAAAATTAATTAATTAGAGGTAAGAAATCTAAAAAAACACGCTGATAAATAATAAACCAAATATAATGTTGAAATAACTCTCATAAAAAATCGGTATTTATCGGTATAAAAAGTTGGAAATCGGTATTTTCAGAGCCCTTGTCGGTATATCGGTATTGAGAATAAAAATCGGTATACCTGACAACGCTGCGTTAGAGTCACGATTTTGATCAATTTTACTTGATCGTGTACGTTCATTGTGGCAGCTACGAAAATAAACAGATTTGTTGTTTGATTCTACCAACGCTTATATGGCTTGTTTCAAACAAATTTTGGTATGATTTAAACTGAATTGCTGTTTGAAACAAACAAATGAAATCTGTTGAAACAACAAACATTTCCGTTTACAATCCCTACATTTTTCCTGAAATTTAAAGAATTTTCTCGTTGCAGTTCAAACCGGAAAAAATCACTCGTGCAAATTAATTAACTGCATATCCATATAGCAGCAAAGTGTCGCATCTAGTGGAGCTGTGAAGAAAATCAGATGCGCCACAATGCAAATATCGAAAAACCGTTTGGCGCTAGTGGGGTTTTCCGGATTTCAGCCTACAGCGGCGAGTTATAAGAATATAACAAATATTACTAATAGCTGACCCACAATTGATAGGTTGCGGATGTGGTTTTTCCATAGATTTTCTGTCAAATGTGTGGGAGAGTCGGATTTACCGCACAGGGGAATCTGCGTTGGTTTCGGATTACCGGAATAAAGAACGACCACGAAGTTTAGCGAAATAGAAAAAAGGGAAACTTGTATTCTGATCTGAATAGTTCTGGATATAAAGTTGTACTGAAATGTATCTCTCTCTCTCTCTCTCTCTGGTCGCGCCGTCTCGGCGCCGGTGTGTAGCGGCCAACCCAATGGTAAAATGATGTGTAGAGTTGACCTACCTTGCTGGATGACGAGGGGCGAGACATTGCTGATTCTCATCACTCCTCCTCAATGCTTGTCCCTCGGCACAGCTACCAGTCCAAGTTGACTTGCGAAGATGTGATGCTTGACACCACCCAAAGGCTTCGTAAGGACGTCCGCCTTCATGTCTTCTGTTGGGCAATACTTCAAAGCTACCTCACCACGGTCACAAAGGTTCTTCACGAAGTGTCGCTTTGTCTCGATGTGTTTGGACCGTTTACTGGAACGCTTCGACCGAGCAAAACTGAGACAACCTTGATTATCCTCATTAACCACAGTCGCAGCGGTCTGCGTCTCTCCGAGGTCACCAAGCAGTCGACGGATCCAAACAACCTCTTGGCACGTTTCTGTTAAGGCGACGTACTCCGCCTCAAGCGTTGACAGCGTTTCACACTCCTGACGGCGGCTGGCCCACGAAATCGCTCCGCCCGAGTAGAACACTACGTAGCCCGTAGTCGACTTTCTTGACCCAGCGTCACCTGCCCAATCGCTGTCCGAGAATGCCACAAGTTCAGTTTTGTCACTGCCGAGACTCAGCCGCCAGTCACGCGTTCCTTTGAGATAGCGGATTACGCGTTTGGTTGCCGTCCAGTCCCGCTCTGAAGGAGCACTAAACTTGCGGCCAAGGATTGCAGCACTGGCCATGATGTCAGGACGGGCGCATACGGCAATATACATCAACGCACCCACCGCACTCTTATACTTGGTGATGTCTTCTAACGGCTCACTGTTCACCTCTTCACTAAGGAAACCCTTGTCCATTGGCGTCTTAGACACCTTTGCTTCACTGAGGCCCGCTTTTGCTACCAATCTGTCTATGTAGTTTGTCAAGCACACACTATACATATTGTTCATTTTTTGCACTTCGAGACCCAGGAAGCATTTCACATTGCCAAGACACTCAATGTCAAAGTTCTTTTTCAGCTGTTTGTGCACACAAGTAATCACTTTTTCGCTTTCACATGCCACGAGAAAATCGTCTACGTAGACGATCATGTAGACTTTCTTCCCGTTCACTGTTCCCACGAAGAGACACGGATCAGCATCACTGGCGACGAACCCTATCTGCTTCAGCACCTTCGTCAGCTTATCGTTCCAGCAGCGGGCTGACTGCTTTAAACCGTAAATGCTCTTTTGTAGCCGGCAAACAAACTCCTCCTCGCCTTGCGCCGCGTAGCCCTTGGGCTGCCTCATGTAAATTTCCTCGCTGATGTTGCCGTGGACGTCCAGATGTTTGAGTACTAGATTCGTTCTTCCAGCCAAGGTCAAGATGGTTCGTAGCGTGGCGTGTCGGGTCACGGGGGCATACACCTCATCAAAATTTACCCCAGGAGTCTGCGTGAACCCCTGCGCTACGACACGTGCTTTGTAGCGAACGATCTCGTTGGCTTCATTCCGCTTTCGTTTGAATACCCAGCGGCTACCGATCAGCTTCTTACCTTGTGGAAGAGGAACCAGCTCCCAGGTTCCATTCTTGTCATGTGAAGCCATCTCGCTGTCCAGAGTCTCGTTCGGAACTGGACATCGCTTCTTGGAAAGTTTCCGGTTCTTTCTCTGAGCTTTCCGGTTCCAGCTCTGCGACGCCGACGACGTAATCGGACAGGTACTTTGGAATCACACCGCGCGTGTGGCGGCTTCGCCGAACAGATATATCTTGATTAGGTTGACCATCTGCTTCTTGTTGATCCTCCTCCTGGTCGATCTCCTCCTGCTTCACAGCGAGCGGATCGTCCGTGGGATCCTGATCATTCAAGTCAAAGTAATCACTGTCTTCACCACGATCTTCGTCGTCTTCGTACTGCACTGGGAGTGCATCGTCTTCATCATGCTGCGCTGGGGAAACATCATCAGCAGCTTGTTTTTCCGTGTCGTCCGCGAACAGCCAAAACATCTCATCTCCTCCAGGCATCTGGCTCGGACCCTGCTGCAGGCTCATCTGAGAAGATTCATCACCCATCTCCAAGAATCGCACATCCCGGCTTATGGTGACTTTGTCGGTGCGTGGGTCAACAAAGCGATACGCCTTGTGTTCTTCGGAGTATCCGATGAAGCGAAGCTTGCGAGCTTTTCCGTCAAATTTCCCGCGTTTCACGTCTGGAACGTGCACATAAGCATGGCAGCCGTACACTCGGAGGAATCCCAGGTTTGGTTTACGTCCGTACCATTTCTCGAAAGGAGTGGAATCTACGGAACGAGAGGGTAGTCTGTTTTGCAGGAACGCGGCCGCCACAACTGCCTCCCCCCAGTAGCGCTTGGGAAGGTCAGCATCCAGAAGCATGGTGCGCGCCATCTCCTGCAACGACCTATTTTTCCTTTCCGCAACTCCGTTTTGTTGCGGGGAGTAGGCAGTAGAGTATTGCGCCTTGATGCCCCCTCCCGTGAAAAATGCTCTCAGTGCCTGGTTACAGTACTCCCCGCCGCCGTCAGAGTGAATTATCTTCGGTTTGCTGCCGAATAAATTATGGACAAAACGAACATATTCTTTGATCTTACCTGATGCCTCCGATTTCCTAGCGAGCAGGTAGACGACCGTCTAACGACTAAAGTCGTCAATCATGGTCATTATGAACCTCTTACCACCCGGCGTCGTCGTCTTCATAGGCCCACATAGATCAGTGTGGACCAAATCCAACGTCTGCGTTGATTTTCGTTCTGCCACCTTCGGTATCGGGGTCCGAGCCAATTTGCTCTCGATGCATGGCTCGCATGTGAGTCGAATGCCGCATTCTACGACCTTCATACCTGCACCTAACTTCTCATTGCAGATTCTGCTGATCACTCCCGGATGCCGGTGGCCGAACCGCCGATGCCACTGATGTTGGCACAGTGGGTTATGTGCTTTTTCTTCCACCTTATTTAACACTTCACCGAGGCGCAACCGATACAAACTGCCCGAGCGATCACCAACAACGACGACTTTTCCGGTTTTATCACGAATGTCACAACCGTTGGCACCGAAAACGGCCGAAAAACCTTTCGAAGCGAGCTTGTCCACGGATATCAGTCCGCTCGTCAACGACGGCACGAGCAAAACGTCCGAAAGTTTCACATTTACGACGTCGCTACTTCCGTTCACGCCGCGGAGTGTGCCGTATCCGCGACCTGTCGTCTTCACTACTTTTCCATCAGCTAAAACAACACTCGGCCCGTTTTTCTTCTCAAGCTCCGTGAAAAACCGTTCGTCATTTGTCATATGACAGCTAGCACCACTATCAATGTACCGAACATTGCTCCTCGGGTTGGTGGAAGCCATAAAACAAACATCACCACTGTCATCGCCGACTTTTTTCGCACTCGGTTTGACGTCGGACTTCTTCTCTTTCTCTTCGCCCTGATTTGCATTCTTCCACACTCGGCAATCGCGCCGCAGATGACCGGGCTTTCCACAGTGGAAACACTTTTTCTCCACATTGTTCTTCTCGCGACTCTTCTTTGTCGCACTCTTCACTACGGTTGCATCACCGCCGGCCATACCACTCACTCTTTCAGAACGCTCATTGCGGCGCTCATATTCTTCAATCACTTTCACCTTCACTGCTTCCAGCGTCATACCTGCATCCAGCTGGCTCTGTAGCAAAGTCGCCAGCCCTTGGTACGACTCTGGCAAACTTCGGAAGAGCAACACAATCTTGAATGCCTCCGTAAGAGTGTGCCCCGCAGCGTCCAGCCTATCGTACACTTTTTCCAACTCGCGAATATGACACTCGACATCACCACCTTCGGAGAGATCCATTCTCCACAATTTGTTCAACAGTGCAACTTGTGTCGTGATTGTCGATTTTTCGTGGTACTTGCACAACTTGTCCCAGTACCCCTTCGCCGAATCTTCACTTTTCACTAGGCTATATTGGCTTTCTTCAATACATAAGCCAATAGTTGACCTTGCCTTTTGATCAGCCTTTTTCCACCTGTCGTCTACTGGCTCAGGTTTCGGCTCAACAATCACATGCCAAACCTCATCGCGCGTGAGCAACATTTCAATGCGGAATTTCCATGTGCTCCAATTCCGATTGTTCAATCTCTCAAATGCGAGCCCTTTGAAATCCACCATTTTGTTCACTCACTTCCACGCCGTTTTGCCACTCGCGACGAACACAACGCGAACCGAAAATTTCTCAAAAATCTTCTTCGCACTTTCCGAAACGCAAAACTGAGCCCATAACCTTTGGGAGAGTCGGATTTACCGCACAGGGGAATCTGCGTTGGTTTCGGATTACCGGAATAAAGAACGACCACGAAGTTTAGCGAAATAGAAAAAAGGGAAACTTGTATTCTGATCTGAATAGTTCTGGATATAAAGTTGTACTGAAATGTATCTCTCTCTCTCTGGTCGCGCCGTCTCGGCGCCGGTGTGTAGCGGCCAACCCAATGGTAAAATGATGTGTAGAGTTGACCTACCTTGCTGGATGACGAGGGGCGAGACATTGCTGATTCTCATCAAAATGTACGTCAAAGCAACGTATCAATTGTGGGTGACTTTTAAGGCCAGGCGCCCAATGATGTGGTGAAGGTGTGGCATCTGCCAGCATATCAAAATACACTCAGCGAAACAAACTTTCGATATTCATAAGATTGCATTATGATTATTTGCTATAAGAATTCAGTATGGGTTTCATAAATGTATCTTATGAAATATACCCGGATAAAAATAACCATACAATTACAATACAATAATATAAAATAACATTAAAGTCTATTTCTGACCATGAATCTTATTGTTCATGAATCAGATAAAGGAAAAATGCATATTGTCATTACAATAAATCTACTATTCACTCCATATGCTTGGATTTTCAACAATTGTGAAACAATACAATTAATAGTAATTGGTTCAAATTCGTTCGGAAAATAATGATTTTTTCTATAGTTAAGATACATAACAACCCCCCTTCTCTATTGTCGATGCCTAAATTTACATTAGATTCTATAGTGGTAACAATCACTTCTATTGTCATCTTATAGTTGTGAACAATAATATTAATTGTACATACTATAGATTCTATTGTATGGTTACAATACATTCAATTGAAAATCTATGAGAATTTTTTATTCGGGTAATGATGTTGAAAAAATAAAGATATTGAGCAACCTGGATTCGAACCTTGAACGTTGAGGTTATGGGTCCAGTGACTTGCCCACTAGTATATATCAACACTTGTACACAGGAAAGCTTAAAGGCGTACAAGAACAACGTCGTGTGAAACAAAATCTATTCATAATTCAGCCTTATGAAATTCCAAAGTATCGTTCATAAGCTGAACCTTATGAAATTCTTAAGATTATTTGGCTTAGTGTACCTTGTCGAGGTTCGCATCACGCCACAAGACTTTGATTCGATAATTTGGCCAGGTATGTGATACCACACCACACCGCTGCGCTTTTCGCAACTTTTTTTCTGATTGGCCAAGCTGACAGCCAATGTTGCCAATGAACACTCTAAACAAAATATACTTTAATAAGTTTAACCCACAATAATCGATGAAACTTTGCAAAAATCGACTATATCGAAATATCGGATGAAATCGTGAAAAATTGTCGATTTTCTTCCATAGCGATGAACTCAAAACTGGTCGATTGGAAAGAGATGCGAATCGCTTATTACGATTTTGTTCGATGAAATCCGATCATTAGGTTGAAGGAGATTTTTTTAGAATTTTTTTAATTTCATCCGGTTTGGACAAGACATTTTGATTACACATCATTTCTTTTCTAAATCTGAGATAATCCGGAAGAGTCACGCCCCTAGCTGCCATCCATACCTCTGAAACAAACAGATACTCGTCTGCAATCGGTACGTATAGGATCCGCAGGTGTATCTTACGATTTTATTGAGGAATCCGACTTGAAAAAAGAAGAAGACACCGAGTAGTGATAAATCTGACAGCTCCCATGTTAAAGTATAGGACGAAACTTTTAAAATGCTTCTAGAAAATTCTAATTAAAAGCGGTTTGTTGTATGATGTAAGAAAAATCCATTGTGCAATTATTTTAATTTTATTTTCATTTTGCCGAAAATGTCTTAGCAACAAAAGAAAGTGCCAGAAATGGAGGTATGGCAAAATTATCACCCGGTATCACGAGCTCTCCCATTGCAATCCAAAAGGTAACCCAAGCGATAGTATGTCTGATTACTCTTATTTATTGTTTACACGTGTATTACAGATTTCCTGAGAACATTGGCAATAATACGCCATAATGTCCGGGCTGTAGTGCTAAACGGCTGAGAGACTAGACTTCAAAGCTCACAGATTATTCATTACAAATTGGCAGCTCATTTCATTGGTAACAAAAGTTTTCAAACAGACATACAAACGAAATGTATACATTCAAGAAATGATTTAAATAAATAATAATTGACCTCGAATGACTCCAAAAATATTTTAATTTATCACACTAGTTATCCTAAATGTAATAATGAAGAATGAAATTCTCTTAACAAAAGAACCTGTAAATTACACTGAGAAACTGTAATTTTTTTACATTTTTTTCGGTGAAAATATGACAGTGCGCATTACCAATCTGTGCGGTTCCGCATTACAGGGAGAAGAACCACTCATGACCGACAGATTTTCCGCCGGGAGAAAATACTTACATGTCCGAACGGGTGAAAAAGGCTGACGTGTCAGTCGATGGGACTGGACGTTGGATGTCGCCTACTTGTGTGTTGACCGTCGTGAAGGTAGTTAACGGTAAAGTAGAAATGACATAAAATGACAGCGGACTTTGCACTGTCATATGAAAATAGGGACTTTAGTGTAATACATGTCACACATCTCCCCTCTTCTCCGAAAAAAATAATGTTTAAATTTTAAACTTTTTTTTGCTTGTAATATTTCTGAGTGTACTGTATGGAACATTTTTTTTCGGTGTATTGCTCTGTTGCGACCGTTCTTTTTTCTGCGGGGTGAGAACTGTCATTCCACGATCTCGGCGCGATCAAGTCAAACTGCGACGTGCACGCAAAACAACAGCAACAAAACCGACCAAACTGATGAAGAACGACGCGAAGGTTGTGAGTTCGAGATGCATCCTAGTGGGAGGTACATAAGTGGTCAAGATTACGTTATAACTTTTCTGTATTTTTCCAGGATGAAGAGAAAGAAGAATACATAAATTATATGTGCGCATGAAGTTATGTAAAATCTAATGTCAGCTGTTTATTTTCTTTTGAGAGAACATGGATTGACTGACAACATATCATGTAATTATTGAGAACGAACTAGAATTTTTCGATTGGTTGGACGTAATCCTTCAGATACGCTGGTGATTTTCGTTCACGGGTTCGTGCTGCTACTGCGGGTTTCGAGTGTACAGGAGATTCATCTGCGTTTGCTGACCGCTTCTCCGTTCGCCATCGGAAATTTTTTTTTGTTTGAGTAATGTGGCGCTTCAACTTATGACCACCTTGATCGTAGAGTGTTAAACTACCGTTATTGTTTTCGGTAATGGTGTATCTTCGCGATGAAAAACGGGGTTCTCCTTTTCCTCTGGTGGTTCGTTCGACAATCACCGCGTCACCTGGTTTCATTTTACTTGAGCGAGCACCGCGCCGCTTATCTTCCAGGTGTTTTCCCGCGAGTTTAGCCTCGGTCCCTTTTCGATAGTAGTTCTTCGTCAATATTGACCTTGTGAAAGTCGAGCAATGGGAGTCCGCGTTTGATTTTTCGTCCGGTCATGACCTCTTCTGGGGGCAGCTTAGTCACGCTGTGAGCTGCAGCGTTATGTGCGTGTATCGCGTCGCGTAGCTCATCAATGTAACTCGTTTTGTTAATTGATGCACTTGTCATTGCCTTGTTTATTAGTTTCATGTAGCTTTCTACTAGCCCGTTTTGTTGTAGGAACAGAAGAGTAGAGAAGACAGGTGTGATTCCTCGCTCAGTGCAGTATCGCCTGTACTCGTCACCGTTGAAGGGAGGACCATTGTCGGTTTTGATGCACTTCGGGAATCCTTCTCGTTCGAATACGTCTTCAAGAACCTTCCTGGTTTGTTCAAAGTTTGTTGATTTGACCGGCCGAGCAATTAGGTACCTCGAACGATATTCGACAATAACCAGGATGCTGATCCCGCCGAACTTAACATATGGTCCATTAAAGTCCAAAGCGATGGTCTCCCATACTGACTTTGGGGCGAAAACTCGCTGCATTGGGGTAGGTTTTTCGGGTCGCCCATTAACTGCGCACGTTTGGCAGGATTCTACCCACTTCTGAGCATCGTTGGCCATACAGGGCCACCATACGCGCTGCCTGAGGATACTTTTATGCTTAGCGGCAGATGGGTGTCCTTGGTGAGACGATTCTAACGTTCTTTCTCGCAGTACTTCTGGAATGACCACGCAACCCGTTTTCACCAGCATGCCATCACGAGTAGTCAAATCGTTTTCGATTGATTGGTACCTACGCAAGTGAGCGGGCCAATCTCCTGATTCCAGCGCGCTTATGACGGCCTGTAGGATTTGATCTTCCAGTGTGGCTGCTTTTATGTCTTCGTCTGCGATGAACTCGACAGCATTTGCTTCCAACGTTGCGATCTCCCACGGGCTGGAGTTGTCGTCGAAGGGTTTATTAGTGCCACTATACAGTCTCGAGGGGGAGTCGGCGATGTTGTTAGTTCCTCGAACATATTCAACGGTATAATTGTATGGGCTTAATCGCAGTGCCCATCCGTCGGCTCGCGTTAGGGCTCTTTTGGATTCTTCGCGTAAACGGTTCAGGATGAAGGACACACCTTGGGCATCAGTACGCAACGTAAATCTCCTCCCCAGGAGAAAGTAAGAGAAATGTTCAACCGCCCACACTGCACCAAGGGCCTCACGTTGATTTTGAGCATATTTTCGTTCCGTGGGGGTTAGAGATTTGTAAGCGAAACTTATGATTCGCGTGCATCCTTGTTCATCCTCCTGTACTAAAACGGCACCTAATGCTACCGGTGAGGCGTCGGTGTACAGGATTGTCTTGTCGTCCTCAGAAAAGAATCCCAATGACACGCAGTGTTCGATGATCTCTTTTTGGACCGCTTTGAAGACCTGACTTTGTTGTGGTCCCCATGTCCAAGATTTTGCTTTGATGATCTCCCACAGAGGATTCGTAATGTCAGCGAAATTTTCCACATGCGGACTTATGTACGCCGCTAGCCCTAGACAGTTGTGGGTTCATGGAAGTTCCGGATGGTGTTTATCTTCGCGACGTCGACGTGAAAACCGTCTTCATCAAGTTCGTGTCCGAGGAATTGGAGGCGCGTTTTGGTATAATCCGTGCTGTTCCGTCGCCGCTGTCTCAGCTCCAAAGGCATCACTCCTGGTGGCTGACTGGACTATGAGTTTAGTATCATGTCCGTAGGTTCTGGCAAATTTGACTAGTTCCTTATTTCTTAGTCCTTTTAACAGTTGAGCACGTACAAACCTGTCGTAGTCGGCCGGGTTGTATCCGCATAGCCGGACTTTCGATGTCAAACGAGCGTGAAAAGGGATTGCCGTCTCTGATTTTTCTTGCTTTATGTTGGAGAATGCTTCATGCTCAGCCGCCGTGTCGGTCATTGCCCGGAAGTAGTTTCCGATTTTTTTGACGAGGTCGTTGTAGCAATTGGCATGGTTCAGGCTGGGACTCAGCTGCCCCGCTTCCTCGATTTCTTGTAACTCATCTCCCATCGAGTAGAATAGTAATTGCGACTTCCGGACCGGGTTGTTTACATTGCTCAGAGACGCCGCCATTTCAAAATGCTTTATGTACCGGTTCCATTCTTCCCACATCTTGTTACCTGGTAATCCGGTTGGGAATGGCTTGATCTTGTCCACCCGGACGGTGGGCAGTTCGTCGCCGGGCAGTGGGGCAACAATGTGCAGTTCGTCGCCGGGCGGTGGAGCAAGCGTCACGGGTGTTGCCCAACTTTGATCGGTGTCAGGGAGACGGTGCATCGTTTGCATGTCGTTCAATGCCTTCTGTATATCGGATAGCACGTTTTCCATGTTTCGCATCCGCTCTTCGCTTGAAATCTGAGGGGACTTGATTCCGTTTGCTTCATCTGTAACCATACTTTCCTCGTGGTGTTCGACGCTTGAGTCGGAACTTTCTTCGCTGCCGTTGTCATCATCAGTGTCACTGATGCTTTCCGAGGAGATGCGTTCGTCCAGTTCGCTATGCTTCACCAGGTCTACCTCCTCGTCGCTAACCTCTGAGTCCAGGTACTTCGGTGCGCGAACGTATTTCCCGTTACTAGACATTTTGTTTTCGAGATGCGAGTCGAAGGGTCACTTTGGCGTTCTGAAAAATATGTATTTGGGGTAGCAATTAGACACCTGTCAAAATGAAATGTTGGTTCAAATTGAAATTCCACACAGCAAGCTCAAGTAGTCACACGAAAGGCGAGCTTGCGGATTGTAAAACGCTCTTGTGAAACCTTTTTTTCCATTTGATTTTTTTTTGCATGTGTACTATATTTGGAGAACTTTTCGACCACCAGTCACATGAAATCATTTTCCCGTATCGAGATTCTAAAGTTGCAACCACCAGTCGTGTCAATTTCAATTTTTTTTTATTGCGGCCACCAGCCATTTTTTTTTTAATATGCAGCCGCCAGCTGCAAATCTACCTTGTTTTGACGACCACCAGTCGTGCTATGGGTGATTTTCTATTTTTTTTTTGTTTGTTTTTGCAGCCGCCAGCTGTCCAGCTAAGACTTTTTTTTTTGTTCTGACGACCACCAGTCGGTTATTTTTCTACTACGACCGCCAGTCGCGCTTATATCAGCGTTTTCTTTTCCTTTTGCGATCGCTAGTCGCGTTGTGAGCAAGTTGCATAACCTCAACTTTTAACGCGGATTTCCTCCGGTCCGAGTGGTTCTTTTCCCAATTTTGATTATATTTTATTTGCGTTTCGGCAAAACCTGGCAGGATCGCCAATGTGCGGTTCCGCATTACAGGGAGAAGAACCACTCATGACCGACAGATTTTCCGCCGGGAGAAAATACTTACATGTCCGAACGGGTGAAAAAGGCTGACGTGTCGGTCGATGGGACTGGACATTGGTTGTCGCCTACTTGTGTGTTGACCGTCGTGAAGGTAGTTAACGGTAAAGTAGAAATGACATAAAATGACAGCGGACTTTGCACTGTCATATGAAAATAGGGACTTTAGTGTACTACATGTCACACACAATCGTTCAGCTAAATTTACAGAACGTTTCGGTAAATTTTGACAGCTCAGTAGCGAAGTTAAAGTTACTGAACGTACTGCAAAGCTTCAAAACTACCGAATCGATTACCGAATATTCAGCTGTTTGATATTCGGTAAAAATTACAGTATACTGTAATAAAATCTAAGTGTGTATACATATATGTCACAAAATTTCCAAAATTATGTTCGGTACTTTTTTTGCTGAACTCGGCCTGTAAAAAGTAATTTCACCGAAAATTTTGTAAAATATGACATTTTATAAAATTCCAGCAGTAAAAAATACTGAACTTCTGTAATTTAAAGAAAACTGCCGAAAATTGTAAAAATAAATACCGATCAAAACTGTTAATCATTGCAGTTTCTCAAATTAAATTAAACTACAAATGTACTGTAAATTTATTCTTTTGCAAATTTGCATTTGTCTATTTTTTCCATGCTGTCAAACTCGACCTTTGCCGCCATTTTAATGTTCGAATGTTCGCCAGTTCTGTTGTCTGGTGGTGCAGCCGAATACCATCGACAGAGATACGGTTGTACTAGCGTTGTATTTGTACAGCGTTGTACGCCTATGATGTTAGGGTGACACACATAGTATTGCTTGTTGCATTGTACTTATGTCAAAATGACAAACAAAAAATGTGTTGTTGCTTGTCTAGCTGTTTTATTCGAGTTGACATTTTCAGCCAAGATTTTAAGATGCTGAGTGTAATTAAGAATAAAATTCTCCAGAATAATATCAGAATTCGAGTTCTGTTAAAACAAAGCAGAAAATTCAAAATGTTAGCTATTACCTCACAGAAATTATACAGGAAATATATGTCAGAGCTATCAACTCCAGGAAAATTACGACGAAGGAGGGTTTGGTCCAAAGTAAGATTAATTTAATCTGAATTATTATGCAGTACATTATGCTCGTTTCTGATACTCCCAGGTGGAAAATTCCAAGTTTTGGGAAGAGGAAGTACCAAAGTTTACAGATGGAAAATTCAAAAACGCTTTCCGGGTGCACAGAAATACATTCGATTTTTTGGTTTCAAAATTAAAACACTTGCGAAGATAAAACACCAGTTGGCGATTTACTATTCCGCTGGATAAACGTATTGCTGTAGCCACCCTAGTAGCACATTTGTTGCAAATGAGTTGAGCTTACTTTTATGTGACTCATTCCAGTTATAAACAAGTTGCTGTAACTTGTTTAGAAGGTTGTGTGCTGGTCGGGCATGTATGCCCTTGGATCTTCAGCAGAGTATCGGACCACTGCTAGTTTATTTGGTGTATGAAGAACAACCACAGGCGAACTAGTCCGTGAATTTTGCTATGCAGTCGTGGAAATCCTACAGCCAGAAATCTTTAATGCCTATCCACCAACTCCAGAGAAAGTTGAAGAAATTGTTGAAAGCTTCCAGACATTTGGATTCCCTCGATAATACGGTGCCATAGATGGATGCCACATAGAAGTCAATGTACCGAAATCTGAAGCAACAGATTATTTCAATTTCAAGGGTTGGCATTCAGTAATTCTTTTCGCTGCAGTTAACTTTCGTTACCGATTTCATTCGAGAGGTGAGCGTTCGGCGAGTCGGACGTGCTGCGTCGTTTGCTGTGCAGTTTGGTTATTGAAGTGCTGGTAGTGGTAGAGCAGTAGTAAAGAAGTTAATTATCTTGTTTTATTTCGCCGGAAAGTGGATTATTTGGTGCGAAGAGTGTGGGCTCCAAACTATTGGGCCAAGTGAAAGAAGATTTTTGTGCAAACCGGTATATTTCCGACAGTGATGGAAGGTCAAAGCGGTTGAATAGCAGTGAAAAAATGGCGTCATACTTCCCCTCCAAAGTAGTGTAGCGGTTATAGTCACTAGATTCATAGTCTGGCGGATACAATGACGGGAGCCAATTTGAACTGTCACTTGGTGAAGCCAATCGAGCATATCTCGAGTAATTTATGTTAAGGGCCTAAAAGCTATTTGTAAACAATAACTTTAAACGTTGATTTCTCACGAACTACGAGAATCCTACCATATCCTGCTACTTCATATGGTAGAACTAACATTTTTCTACCAAATGCTGCTTTCATTTCACGAGAGTGATTTGAGATTCAAGAGAAATCGATATTGAAAGTCATTGTTTACAAATGGCTTTTAGGCGCTTTATATGAATTACTCGAGATATGCTCGATTGGCTCCGCCAAGTGACAGTTCAAATTGGCTCCCGTCATTGTATCCGCCAGACTATGAATCTAGTGACTATAGTAGCGGTTCGTCGAACGAGAGTCGGAGAGGTAGTGACAAAGCAGAAGAGCTCGTTGCACTCACCAGAGAGGAAAAAGTGACGTGTTTGAGAACGATAGTGGTCTCGAAAATTGTGGAGCGGCGATTTTACTCTCCAGAGAAGAACGAAGAAATCTGATGGAAGGCAGCAACGAAAAGAAAAAAAAACCGTTGGTGCTAGCTGGCGAGCGGCGGCGCAACCATTTGATTTTCTCTGTCTCGTTTTTCTTGTTTTTTTTTTCTCTTTCCTTTCTCCCTCGATTTTAGTCACAGCAAAGGTTGGATCTTGATGAAGCTTAAGAAGAAAAAGGCAATAATAGTGTGAGTTAAAAAAAGAAGAATAAATCGGTGGTCAATAGTCAGAACCAAAAGTGCAATTCTAATTGGAAAAAATAGAGAACACGAAGATAATGCTGATATCAGAACATAAGGTAGCATTGCATTGGGTGAAGGCAGACGAGCATCCATACAGAATCAAAGGGAAGCATGAGGTAGGGAACTTTTTTCTTAATTTATTGGATGCTGATTCTATAGCCCTTGCGCTGAATTGACCAGCTCGTCGTATCACGGGGGCTGGAAGTCAGTTCCATTGAGCAGCAGTTGTTTTTTCACGGTGTTTACCTTCTAATTTTTTTGTTTAGCATATTTTTTTACGTAATGGTAAGATGGTATATTATTGCATTTAAATTCATTTCATAAAATAAAATTACTAGGGATTCCATCCAGAATGTGCCGGAAATCCCAAAAATCATACCCGATCATCATTGATTTGGATGAAACTTGGCACATGAGTTCGGTACGTTGGAAAAAAAAAATTCCACTGGTGTTAAGATAATTTGGGTTCAAGAGTAACTTTTGAGATGGGCGTATGTGTTTTTTTCCTACATTTTACTTGAAAAATCGTAGTTCAAAAACCATTACATTTAGAGAAAAACTTTATATGAGGGAATTGTAGGGAACTAAAAAGCCTTTCCAAAAAAAATATACACAGAAAAAAAAATTTTTTTTTCATCAAGAAAAATCAAAAATAATTACTAAAAATAAAATATCTAAAAAAACATATTTTTAATATTTTTTTAATTTGTTGTATGGAAATTTGAGGAAAAAAGACACGTTTTAAAAAAAACTCTAGGATGGACGCTCTTATAATAAAAAAGTTTTTCAAATAGCGAACTTTGGTGTATATTTCAAATTTTGGTTATTCATTCCTATAAATAAATTTTGATGTTACAATATGGTTTTGGAGATCATTACAAACAATAATGATAAACCACGTAAACGCAACCGTTTTCAAGATATTTCTGATTTTCTTTCAATAAAATTTCAAAACCTCAAAAAATACGCCCTTTTCATAAATTACTCGTGATATTAAAACAACAATAGCTAACGATTGTTTCTCTTGTGTTTTTAGCCTTTTTAAAACACATGTATGTGCCTCTTACTTACTCTTAACAGCTCGTCGATTGAAAAAGCTTCACTTAAAGTTATAAGACAAAAATAATGAATTATGGTTGGATTTATATTTATATATACCATTTATTAGTCTCGGTCATTGATAATATTACATAAACATTATATAAACTATTGATTGCTTTTATATATATTATGAATCCTGCCTTCTTCGTCATTCGAAAACAGTTTTACAAAAACTTCGTTTTCTGAAATTGGAACGAATGAGTGGTACTTTTGTGTACCTGCAATCGTTTTAGTCTGTCGGTAAATTTCATTCCATTCTGCTACCCCCTGTTCATACTCTTCATGTGATACATAACAAAACGACATTTTTGTTAAACAATCATCACTTTTTTGGTTCGCCCATTCGAATAACTCTAATGCACTTTTTATAGGGTGTTCATGTTGTACAGCAAGGCTTGCATATCTTGCCATTCGTTTTAATGTACCACCAATTGCATCGCAAGGTCCCTTACCGTGGGATGTTGCGAAAAAATGCCATTCAGCATCAATATTGTATTTCTTTTAAACTTACAAAGGCTTGCAAAGTTCTTCCTATTTTTATATTGGGATGCTGCCCCGTCAGACATAAACGTAGCTTTCTTTACTTTAATTTTTGTTTGCAAAAGCTTATTAGTTTTGAAATAAACACCTGCACCGCAATCGTATCATGTTTCAACACTTCTGAGATAACAATGAAACTGATATTTTTAAGTATTCCAGATTCCGTGTAATAAATGACAAAAGGGTGAATAGTGGCTTGCTCATTACTACATAACTACTTTGAACAGCATCTTGAAAAACAAATGAATAATTTTCAGAAAAATCACAAATTATTATTACTTCGCCGTCTTCAAGACAACTTTTATAATCTCTCAAGAAACTAGACTGCTGAGATTTGACAAAATCGTGGGATACTAATTGTTCCAACTTTTCACAAAAATAAGCAATAAATTCATCAATTGGTTTAACAAGTGTCTCTAAACTACATCTATCAGTTGAAATCCATTGCTCAAAAGATATTTCAACTAAACCACGTTTTTCTAATTTGTCTGTTAAACTACTCTCAAAATCTGAAAAGCCTGGACATCGTTCGCATTCACGGAGGTAACATTTTTTAGTTCTAGTTGATGAGCTACATAATATTTCTTCAAAACACAATTTATAATCATTCTCGAATGAATATTTTCTAAGACCATGAAGCATCAAGTTAATGTTCTCATGAATGGTGCAAACACAAATGTTATGAGAACCTGTGCTGCCAGTAATTTGCAATGCTTTGGTCTTAGTGCTGCAAAAGAGCTAAACCCAACAGCATTTTGATGCATCTCTTGAAATTTAATGAAAGCTTCTCTTAATGAACAAACTAAAAGGCGCTTTTGAATATGAACCCTCTTACCTTCACTCCTCACTGAAACGTAGTCGTTCATACCAGGGGTTGCTCGTGTAATCTCATCACTGTCGTAAAATTGCAAAATTTGGTTTTTTATTTCCGGGTTCAGACCGTGTCCCAGCTTTTCGTTAGGGGCAGCTAAAACACCTTCGTGCTTTGCAAGGAATTTAGCTTGTGATACGATGTACTTGTTTGTTATTCCAAATTCTGCCATTACTCTTTGATTTGTCCAAGATTGTGGTAAAACCGAAAGTATCCTTACTTGATCGTCCCTCGAAGTTTCTGGATCAGCATACCGGTCCTTTAGCTGCGCGATTATTTCGTCATATTCGGCTGCTTTCACTTTCAATTGTTCCAGGTCATCCTCCTCCGCTTGATCCCAAAATATGTGTGTCCGAATGCCGTTTGAAACATCTTTGAACTTTTGCGGGCATAATTTACGTTCAGGAACTTTTTAGCCGATATTGGCGAAACGTTGATTCCAGCTACGCCCTTGTTAAATAGCTCAATATTATGGCGCCTTGAATAATCTTGCACACTGCTATCAGATGGCACTGACATTAATGATATTGCCGATGGCGTTTCCTCGAGACCATACAAGTCTACTTGCCGTGATGTAGATGGTTGTGGATCCATAATGTTAGTAATTGATGGTTTCTCACTAGGCTCCGAAATTGCAGCATGGGATTGTTCCGTTCTATTTAAATGCAAACGACAATTATCACAAATCATCAAAGAAGTGTCCAAATGTGTTTTGCCCATAAACTTGAGTTTTTTGACATTTTGTTCGGTTAATTTACGAAGGTTTTTTGAGCACCGTTTAGTGGGAAACGGCATACAACACTTCTTCATGTTAAACTCCATTTTCAGTTCACTCAGATAGATTTTACTGATGAATGCGACTATGTATGAGCATATATATTGGCTGTGGTACCTTTGGAAATGCAGGTATAAAACATCTCTGGTAGTTTACAGGCAGCGTACATTAGCTGTTTTTTTTATGAGAAGATATACCTGACATACGTTATAGCTGCTATTTGTCTACCTACCTTAAACAATATGTGTTACTTTCATCGCTACATCACCGAACTGTTCGGAGTGTAGTTTTCACACACTACACCCGACCTCTAACATCGTTGGAGCTTGGCAAAATAGTCAGCAGTTCGATTAATCTGCTTCTTCTATATGACCCTCCGCATAATTTCATCATCTGTCCATTTCACACTTGTCGCCCCTGCGACATCTATCTCGCTATTACTTTCATCGCTTTAGCAAATTCGCTCCCTTCATTCTCTGAGCGGCCCGACCGATACAGCCATAAAACAATTATAAATATATTGATTGCAATATTAAAACAATAGTGCTATTTATCTTGTTCTTTTCAAATGAGTCTTCTTATCATCCTGATATCAAAAGAAAAGAGGACATTAGAGTAATGTGAACGTTATAATATGAAGATCTTGGAAAATTTATCATTTCTGGTGGAAATCTCGATTAACTTAAGAAAAGAGCGAATTTTCTGAGGTTTTTTCATTCTATTGAAATAAAATCCGAAAAATCTCGAAAACGGTTGCGTTCAGGTGATTTATCATTATAATTATTATTGTTTTTAATGATCTCCAAAATCATATTGTATAATTAATTTTCATTTATAATAATGAATAACCAAAATTTGAAATATGCACCAAAGTTCGCTCTTCGGAAAACTTTTTTATTATAAGAGCGTCCATCCTAGAGTTTTTTTCAAAACGTGTCTTTTTTTCTCAAATTTCCACAAAACAAATTTGAAAAATATTAAAAATATGTTTTTTTTTATATTTGAATTTTAGTATTTATTTTCGATTTTTCTTTATGAAAAAAATTTTTTTTTTCAGTGTACATTTTTTTTACAAAGCCTTTTCAGTTCTCTACAACTCCCCCATATAAAGTTTTTCTCTAAATGTAATGGTTTTTGAACTACGATTTTTCAAGTAAAATGTTGGAAAAAAAACATACACCCATCTCAAAAGTTACTCTTGAATCCAAATAATATTAACACCAGTGGATTTTTTTTTTTCAACATACCGAAGACGTGTACCAAGTTTCATCAAAATCGAAGATAGTTGAGTTTGGTGACCGACCGATTTGGCGTGGAACAACATTGTTCCTTTAAAATTCACTACAGATTATTACGGCGATGCAAGAAAATGGAGGAGAAATGCGGAATTTAGGCTGTACTACTCCTTCTATGGTATATAGTAGCAGATCATCCAAGGAGTTCTCAGGTCCATAATGGATGCGCGGGTCAGTCTGCAGTTGCGGCAGGACAGCAGCTTGCAGATATGTAGTTGCAGGTAGAATTGTTGTTGTCATTTTGTATTGTAGGATGGTTTTTATGAGGTTTTATACGATATTTAGCCCACGCTTTAGGATATGTATGTTGTTGCTGATTATTACACTTATTTTTATAACAACTATCATTAATATACAGTAACTGTTCGCTAACTGGGTGCTGTTTAACTGGGCTGCTTTTTAACTGGGCGTTCGCTAACTGGGCTATAGCCCAGGTAAACAGCAAATAAACTTAAAAAAACAGCATTTGACATTTTGTTTTCAAAATCAGCAAGGGGCATGTAAAAGGCGTATGAGTTTCGTACTCCGTTTGAAAAATGGTGAAACTGTACGAAATTGAGTCGTTATTTCATACAAACTAAGTCAAACATTTTGCACAATGGGGTGCACAATAAGCTACATCGCAAAAACGCATAAGACTTAAAAACAATATATAATTTATGTATTGTGCAATGAAATATCCCAACCGAAATCTGATCGAAAGCCCCCTCGAAGTTTATTTACATTTGAAATGTCAGCCCAGTTACCGAGCAGTATCCGCTAACTGGGCTGTGCACTTAGCCCAGTTAGCAAACGGTTGCTGTAATTTTCAATGATTAATGCATATGTTATTTAATTCCAGTATATCTTTACTCTAAAAGATAGTTATACAATTTATATAATTATTTATAATTTGTATGTCAAATCGTCTTTTGAACTGTCGTACCTTGCATTGCTTTTATGTTCGCTATTATGTCTCGTTTTTGCTAAATATTAAGTAGATTCCTCATCACATGATGCTTCGGCCGTCACTTCGTCTGTTACTTATTTTTAAAATCCTAGAGGGTTTGAGCTGTTCAGTGGAATACCTGTAACTAGAAATTAGAAGAACAATTAGTATCCTCCATTTGGTTCCAGCTACCTTTGCTTATCTTCGACAGATACGCGTGTTTCGTCTGCAATGTGCGGACTTCTTCAGTGTCTTGTACTAAGTCTAGTCGTAAAGTCAAGCTATTAGTACGAGACACTGAAGAAGTCTGCACATTGTAGACGAGGTACGCGTGTCTGTCGAGGATAAGCAAAGCTAGTTGGAATTGGGTGGAGGATACTAATTTTTCTTCTAATTTCTAGTTACTTATTTTTAGCTAACTTTCAAATATTCATTTTTTTCTTTTCTTTTACTTCAGTTCGATATTCAATGTCATCACACTATGCGTATTGTCGTTGCTTTTGTTGCTATTAATGTTATTTTTGAGGGCGCTTGGGGGAGGCTTTTTTCGTTCAGGATTGGGGCGATATTGTGAGGGTGTGTTCACTTTATGTCACTTGCCAAACGGAACACAGTGAACGCATTTTATTGACAAAATTTCAGTTACGGTTTGGAAACCGCTTTTTGATTTTCGAAGGTGGTGATGGCTCCTTCAATAGTCCAACCTCTGAACTTATTGTACATATACAGCGATTCCACGGAAAAAGAATAGAGTTGAAAAAAAAGTTGTCCGATTTTGCTCAAAATCGCTTGGCATGTTCTTCATCGAAAATAATAAGACCCGTATTTTTTTATGTTTTCATTAGGGTGACCATGTTCGATATAGGGTTACCAGAAAAATCGACACTTTTTGAAATTTTTTATTTAAAAAATATCATAACTTCTGAACCACTGAATCGATTTTCAATGTTTTTTTTATAAATAGAAAGATTATTACTTCTTGTTTTTATTTAAAATATTGGTTAAAATAATTAATGTACTCAAATTTGCTAAAATGGTCAATATATTCGTTTTTTATGATTTTTAAAATGTTGGACCACAACGACTATTTATTTTTATATTTTTCAATAAAAATTCAAACACTTTAACATAACATATCAAAAAATTAGAAATGTTCATCGAGCCGTTTTTGAGTTATTTTTTTGAAAATTTCAAGTTTTTTGCCTATGCACGCATGGAATGAGCATCATTTCCCATCACTTCAAAATAACTGCGGGAATCATTTCATTGAAGTTATCAAACTTATTCCTAATAAATTCATGATAACCATGCTTACAAATCTAGTTTTATTTGTGAAGTAATGTACTCATCATAAGTAGGGGAGGCTGGTTCAATTCTGACTCCATTAAATGTAAGAACTATAAATCAGCCTCAAATTGTTTAAAAGCAGAGACCAACATTGCTAGGGTTTACTCAGCCATGGTTTACGCTATAACTGGAGCCACAATGGTCCGTTAGCGTCCAAATTTAGCATGAGTGCTCATAAGGATTGCAGGGGCACTCATGCCGAATTTGAGTTGTAGCGTAAACCACGACTGAGTAAACTTAACTCATGTTTTGAATTAATCCACATTGAGTGAACCGAACTGAAACCTTACTAAAGAAACGTTTAAAACAATTAAGCACGACTGCTCTAATTGCCATGTTTAGATTAATAGTTACAGGAAACCTACTCCTAAACTATATGGTTATGCAGTGGAAAGGAGAACAAAGTTGGATAAAAGCTATTCCTACCCAGGTAACCAATAAGCATTAGCATATGCAGTAAATCAACCCTAAATCTGCATTTCAGATGCTAAGAGCATTATATTAGCATTATATCAGCATCTTGAATGCTATCTGTAGTAAAGCTGCATTTCAAATGCTATTTAAATGCTTGTAGCCTGTAATAAACATTTCAAATGCAAAATAGCATTAATGAAGCATTATCATAGCATGGCAGTAAAGCAGCCGTATATTGGGCCAAAAGTGGCATTTATGTTGCATTTAAGGCGACTTAAATACTTGATAGGCTGCCGTTGAGACGCTTTTGAACTGCATATTGGTTACCTGGGTACTTTTGAAATACCTGCTATTGCAGACTTTATCGCTTTATCAAGAAAGAAAATGAGCCAAGTGCAGTTGATCTAGAATGTGAAAATCAAGAACTCACCGTTTCTGAACCGTGTTTAATTTTCAACGTCCTACTTTTTAAATTGGATTTTCAATATTTTCCAGTAGCCGCCTAAAAAATTGTATTCTGGCTGGTTCAAGTGGAACGCATACTGTCTGCGTATGCATTTATCATCAGAATGTTAAATTAATGTTTAAAACCCTTAAGGTTAAGAAACTTATTCCTAACCATTTTAAAACGTATCATGACTTGTTTTTTAAATTACTCTGTGAAAATCTTACAAAGAAATGTTGGTTGAAAACCTGTGCCCGGGTACGCAGACACTGGAGAATGACCTGATGAATTTTCTTGAAAACATCGATTCCTTAGAATTTAAACAATAGAAGGAAACAGATCATTGTCATCTAAATTCAATGCGAATGGATGCAGAAGAGTTTGTGGAAACATTTTTAGAAAAATTAAGCGAATTATCTCCGCATAGTTTTATTGCAGAGCAACAAGGTAACTACTTAAAACAACTTAAAATAAATTTGGAAACAACTGACTGAATTATAATTGCTAACTTCTCTGAAAATTACTCTTTTGTTATTCAGGACGCTATACAAGGTTTTCATTGGGCAAACACTCAATGCACAATCCATCCTTTTGCCATATATTATAAGGATGAAGCACAAAATTGAAAGTTTTCATGCTTCATAGCAATCGCAGAATTTACTAAACATAACCATGTTGCCGTTCGGCTGTTTGTAACAAATTGTGTGAATTTCATTAAAAAAAAGCTACCTTACCTGAAAAATATCCATTTTTTTCTAATGAAGGCAGTCAACACAGAAATAAGATGACTGCTTTCAATTTGTGCCACATGTACAAGGACTTCGGTCTTAATAGATAGTGGAACTTTTTTGCCACTTGGCATGGAAAAGGGCCTTGTGACGCTTTAAGAGGCGTTCTAAAGCGAAACGCGTCAAAAGCAAGTTTACAAGGCCATCATATTACAACTGCATACGAACTTTACTCTTGGGCTGTTTCTAAAGTAGATTCAAAATATATTACTTGTTTTTCTCGGAAAAAGATTACAATGCAATGGAAAAGAAAATAAAGAACCGTTATACTCCTGTAAAACAAATCTCTGGGACACAATCAATTCATTACTTTAAGCTACAAAATGAAAATTACATTATCGTGAAACGGTTTTCGTTTTCAGATGAAGAAAAGTGCGTTAAATTGTAAGAATTTTGCTATGTAATTTTTTTTTGATGAATTATGAAAAATAAAAATAATTAAATAATCAAATGAAATGCTGAGTTTTAATTGAAGGTAATCTGAGAAAACCCTTGCTTGTAGTCTTAATTCCAATTCCTCAATATAGCGGAGCCTGGTCCAATCCCGACCCTGTGGCCAATTCCGACCTCCTAAGATTCTCTCAGACAGCGCTGATTGCCAAATTTTTAATATTACCAATGGAAAGCTTTCATTACACAAAGAATTTCAACGTAGATTGCATTGGTCGGATAAATTGTGTTTTTTGGACTTCAAAATTGACAAAATTTGAGAAAAAATGTTCTACACGCTAAAAAAAATTTGTATTCTAGTTTCGGTTCGGTTCACTCAAAATGACCCTAATGTGGAATAATTCAAAATATGAGTTAAGTTTACTCAGTCATGGTTTACGCTACAACTCAAATTCGGCATGAGTACCTCTGCCATCCTTATGAGCACTCATGCTGAATTTGGACGCTAACGGACCATTGTGGCTCCAGTTATAGCACAGAGAACAGACATCCAAGTCAAATTCAAAAATTGTGTAAGAAATTTAACGGCCATTTCATAATCGTAATGAACTGGCAATAGCGTGGCGGCGCTGGCATCGCCACCCATTGACCAGCTTGAAATCATATTCATCAACTAAATTTTTTTGGCAGTTCAGTTCTTTCACGCACGGTCAACGAATCTTACCCATGTTCGATTAAAAATCGCAAGTGGCCATAGCCCGAGAGATGGCAATAGTGTTTTAACGTATTTTAATTTGAATCCTTACACAAGTTTTTTTGAGAAATATATTCTAGTTTGGATGTCTGTTCTCTGTGGTTATAGCGTAAACCATGGCTGAGTAAACCCTAGCAATGTTGGTCTCTGCTTTTAAACAATTTGAGGCTGATTTATAGTTCTTACATTTAATGGAGTCAGAATTGAACCAGCCTCCACTACTTATGATGAGTACGTACATTACTTCACAAATGAAACTAGATTTGTAAACATGGTTATCATGAATTTATTAGGAACTAGCTGGCCCGGCAGACATTGTCCTGTCCATAGTTACTTAATGGAAAATTGGAGAAGGAGTTATAAATGAAAAAGTTTGCAATAAGTTTTAAGTCCATTTATTTAGAGTTAATTTCTTACTTTTATGTGATGATTTTATCGAAATGTGTTGCTGTAAGGTAAGTGTTGAAGCGAAACAGAATGCCGACGGTCAAATGAACCGTGAGTGCCTCAACATGTTCCACAAGACTCGTTGGTAGAACGGTCTCGCTTCACCCTACACAAATAGACAGTCTATTTCGTTTTGTGTTCGGAATAGGCTTTTTCTCCCGATCGCTTCTCGATCGATCAGACTACCAGCTGATTGAGACCATAGCAAAGGAGATAAAATAAAACCGTCGCGAGGTGTACATCGTTGCATTCAGTCCGTAAAATATATCTGTTTTCTGTTCGCGTAGAATAAGTGTAGTTTCTGTTCAATAAATGTTCTGTGTTGTGAAACCGCGAGTTTTTTCTGCTGTGTCCGAAATCAGCAAATACGTGCGCGAACATTTGGTCCTTCGAACCGGATCCGACGGTTGACTTTCGGACACATTAAACCGGACAAAGTGTTGTGTGGACAGTAGTCACAAACTGTTAGTGTTTTTGTTTTATGAACTGTTTCGACGGTGAATGGTTACCGTCCCCCCACGGTGGGCACAAACTGATAAGTGTTCTTGGTGAGCGCAATCGGTCAAAATTGTGCAAAGGAGCGCGTGAAAAATCATCCTGCAGCGTTGTGTCGATCGCGGTATTGTTCGCGTTGCCATTTTGTGCGCTAACACTGTGCGTTCGTCGCCATCGTTCCATCGCGCCATCGCGCAATCACTCGCGTCTTTGAATTCGCCATCGCCAAGCAGGAAAGCCGATACGGAGGAGACATCTTGGCTGAATCAATACACCGCTGACGGAGGAAGGGATTTGCTGAAACTGGGAAGTACAGTGTGCATGAAACGGTGGCATGTTGGTTGGTCTAAGTTAATAAATAAATATTATGAATTGCATGCGAGTATACTTTATTGGCAAGTAGCATTCCCTGTGTCCATAAATGATTGTTGGTCTCATTTGTTCCGCTGGTTTGTTGGCTCGTTTGATTAATTTTTGGTTGGCTACCTTTATTTCTGTCAATTTGTTGGGTTGCAATTCATTTCGTTTAGCGTCGCGAAATCGAGTTTGACGAACGTTGAGTTGATCGAAAGTTGAAGTGCTTTGGCGATTTATTGGCAGTGTTTTAGTTTGATCAGGATCGAATTGGATCGATACTGGTCGCAGTGCAGTGAAGTGTGTGCCATTTTTCGCATCAAATAAGAATGTTTTCGAAGATGACGAATGAGTTACGAAGTTTGGTGAAACGTGAACGTCAACTGCTAAATTCTCTGGAAGGTACGGAACGTTTCTTGGCGAACTACGATACATCCAAGGATGAGCAGCAAACAAAAATTCGCTTGCAATGTCTCAATTCGGTGTACAGCGAGTTTTTTGAAGTGCGAAGAAAAACTGAACTGCTTTTGGATGAAATTGCAGTGGATGGATCCTCCGAAGTGAAGCCTGAAGCAGAAGAAGAGCAGCAAAAAAAGAATCTTCAAGTTCTCAGCGATTTCGAGGATCGTTTCTTCCAATTAAAGGCAGATCTACTGACGAAGTTGGAGAAAAGTGCGGCTCAAACCTCAACAGAAGGTGGTTATTCAATCCAGGGAGGAGCGTACCCAAAGGTCAAGCTGCCAGAAATCAAACTTCCGACGTTCAGTGGGAAGGTTCGTGACTGGATCACCTTCCGCGATAGCTTTTGCAGCCTGATCGACAGTAACTCTCAGCTTTTGGAAATGGATAAATTCAACTATCTGCGTTCATCTCTATCTGGCGAAGCTCTACAGGAGATCAATTCAGTGGAACTTTCTGCAGCAAACTACAGTGTAGCGTGGCAAGCACTTCAACTACGCTACGAAAACAAAAAGCTTATTGTGAAAGCTCACATTGATGCTTTATTTGCAGTCGATGGTCTGAAGAAGGAGAGTTATGACGGCCTCAACAATCTTATCAGCGAATTCGAGAAAAATCTTCAAATGCTCGATAAAATCGGTGAGAAGACAACTGAATGGAGCACTTTGCTGGTGCATATGGTGTGCAGTCGACTAGATCCTGCCACTTTGAGAAACTGGGAAACGCACCACAATTCTAAAAACGTCCCTACCTACCAGAACCTCATCGAGTTTCTTCGCAACCACTGTGCAGTTCTCCAATCGGTGGCACCATCCAAGCCCACCTACACAGATCAGCGAACGTTCAAGCAAGGAGTTTGCCAAGCAATCGTCAAGTCAGCTGGTAAATGCATGTTCTGCAACGAAACGTGGCATTCTCCATTCCAGTGCGCCAGGTTTCAGAAGATTAAGGTTGCTGAAAGGAATGAAGCTGTTACAAAAGCGAAACTGTGTCGAAACTGCCTCAATCCGGGGCACTATGCAAGGGCTTGCGAGCGAGGATTATGTCGTCACTGCCATCAAAAGCATCACTCCATGTTGCATGGCGGAGAATTCAGATCCTCCGTTCCAAACTCCCAACCACGATCACCGATGCAACCTCAACGACAGCAACAGCCACAATCCAGTTCATTTCGGCCAGCACAACAGACACACAATACCAACACAGCTACCTCTACCAACTCGCAAAACACATACACCTGACCAACCACAGAACAAACAGCCACCACTAGCCAAAATCTTGTTTCATTGCCCGTAATTCCTACTCAAAACATACTTCTGTCTACGGCACTTGTCAAAGTCTACGATAGATTTGGCAAGTCAATGATAGCGCGAGCCTTGTTGGACTCTTGTTCCCAACATTGCCTCATGACCAGAAATTTCTCGAATAAGCTATGTTTCCGAGAAAGTGCGTCCTTTCTTTCGGTCCAAGGTATCGGGCCTTCTCAGTCGGTCTCCACGAAGTCTGTTACAGCTTTGGTGGGACCTAGATCCAGTACAGTATCGAAATATGTTGAAGAGATGGTCTTTCATGTTTTGCCGAAGCTGACCGTGTCCTTACCAACTGCCGCCGTCGACCCGTCGAGATGGAAAATACCCCAGTCAATGGTACTTGCTGACCCACGTTTTTATGAGCCCGGTCCAATAGACTTGATCATCGGAGCTGAGCATTTTATGGAATTGCTTTGTGATGAGCGACAGAAAGCAACGAGTGACGGCCCAACTTTGCAGAACACTGTATTTGGATGGGTAGTTTCCGGCCGAGTTTCAGATAATCCGTTTCACAGCTCAGTATCTGTAGCCTATATCTGTTCAACGGCTGAGATCCACGATCAGCTTACCAGATTCTGGGAACTAGAGACCTGCAGAACCACCAGTACGCATTCAACAGAGGAATCAGCTTGTGAAGAGATCTTCAACAAGACTACAGTTCGGAATGAGAAAGGGCAATTTGTTGTCAGTCTCCCGAAGAAAGAAGACGTAATTAATCAGCTTGGCGAGTCCAGATCGACCGCTATCAGACGATTCATCGGAATAGAACGACGTTTTGCATCGAATATCGCGCTGAAGGAGGAGTACACGAAATTTATCCGTGAATATGAAGCTATGGGTCACATGGAGAATATAAGCGATAAAGCAACCGGAGAGGAGTATTATTTGCCACATCATGCGGTCCTGAAACCTGACAGTACCACTACTAAGTTACGAGTAGTGTTTGATGCTTCCTGCCGAACGTCAAGTGGAGTTTCCCTCAACGATGCGTTGATGGTGGGGCCGGTGGTACAGGACGACATCCAGGACATCACATTACGCTTTCGGTTGCATCGTTACGCTCTTGTTGGTGACGTTGCTAAAATGTATCGAATGGTCCTGCATCACGAAGATGATCGACGTTTTTTGAAAATCGTATGGAGAAACAACCCCAGTGAACCACTCTGTACTTATCAACTTACGACGGTCACTTATGGTACAGCATCCGCACCCTATCTGGCAACAAAATGTCTTCAGCGCCTATCGGAAGACGGACAGTCCGCGTTCCCTGCAGCTGCACGGGTGTTAAGGAAGGATTTTTACGTGGACGACATGCTTTCCGGTGCAGATAGTGTCCAGGAAGGAAAAATAATCATTCGAGAGATGATCACGCTACTACAATCCGCTGGATTTACCCTTAGGAAGTGGAATTCCAACTCGAGTGAGCTCTTAAAAACCGTGCCTGAAGATTTGAGGGATGGTCGATCAATATTGGAGCTAGAATCGACAAACACTAAAGTGAAAACGCTGGGGTTGATATGGGAACCTGGCCCTGATCAGTTCAAATTCAGCACACCGACTTGGAATTCGTCGTCAATAATCACCAAGCGTTCGGTGCTCTCAGATGTTTCCCGTTTGTTTGATCCACTCGGCCTCGTTGGACCAGTAATCATTCAAGCAAAGATCTTCATCCAAGACCTATGGCGGAAAGAATGCGCATGGGATGAACCACTTGACGAAAATCTCCAGGAGCAATGGCGGGAGTATAGACGGAACCTTGCTGGTGTTGATACTTTGGCTATCCCTCGTTGGGTCGAATTCAATCGAGGTGTTGCTACTACCGAGCTCCATGGATTCTGCGACGCGTCTAACAAGGTCTACGGTGCTTGTATCTATCTGCGCTGTGTATCGAAAACTGGCGAAGTCTCCGTACACCTATTGATCGCCAAATCTCGAGTGGCCCCTCTGAATAACCTGAAGAAAGCTGAAAGGCACGAGACTACCCCTCGGTTGGAAGTCTCATCTGCGCTCTTGCTCGCGCACCTGTACGAGAAGGTCAGTAACGCATTCCATCTAAAGGCTCGTAATTTTTTTTGGACAGATTCGATGATAGTGAAATGTTGGCTGTCGTCGTCACCGTCAAGATGGAAACAATTTGTCGCCAATCGAGTCTCCGAAATCCAACACATCACAAGGGGAGGAATATGGAGTCATGTAGCAGGACTAGAGAACCCAGCAGACATCATCTCCCGCGGAATGACACCAGCGCAGTTGCAGTATGAGAAACTATGGTTTCATGGTCCATGCTGGTTGAAGCTCAAAGAGGAACACTGGCCGAACGATCAACAAGTGAAAGAGGATGTAATTCAGAAGGTAGTTCTTGAGGAGAAAAGTGTAACAGCGGCACTTTCAGCAGTTACACCTAGTGATATCTTTGGATGGAAATCATCACTGATGGATCTTGTTCGGATTGTCGTCTATATTGATCGGTTCTGTTCGAACGCACGTCGAAAGAACCGAAGTAATCGACGAATCGGTGTTGTCACATCCCATGAGATTGACTCCACCCTTAAAACATTAGTGCGGGTCTCTCAGAAGGAAAGCTTCTCGCAGGAAATCTCTGATCTGGCCAGAGAACGAGCGGTACGAGACTCATCGAAAATCATCAGGTTGTGCCCTGAACTGATTGATGGTATACTCTGCGTTGGCGGCCGGCTCAGGCACGCTGACATATCAACAAGTCGTAAACATCCGTATATCATTGATCACCGACATCCATTAGCTAGACTGATTGTTGTATACTACCACCGGAAGCATCTTCATGCGGGACAGCAGCTGGTGATCTCCGCAATGAGGGAGCAATTTTGGATCACTAACGTCCGAAATTTAGTTCGTTCTGTGCTACACGAATGTGTTCCGTGCTTCCGAGTTCGCCCTCAAGTCCACGAGCAGCTGATGGCAGACTTACCTCCAGTAAGAGTCACTCCCTGCCACCCTTTTCAACGGGTCGGAGTTGACTACTGTGGGCCGTTCACAATCAAGAACCAAAAACGTCGCTCGCAACCAATCAAATGCTTTGTAGCGATCTACGTCTGTCTGGTGACTATAGCGATGCATCTAGAGCTGGCGGCGGATCTGTCCACTCAAGGGTTTCTCACGACATTCAAGCGCTTTGTGGCACGTCGAGGTAAGCCACAAATTGTTATGTGCGACAATGCGAAAAACTTCGTCGGTGCCAGGCGAGAGATTGCTGAAATGTATAACCTTGTGAAATCAAAGGACTTTCAGAGTTCCGTAATTCAACAAGCGGCTGAGGAACGAATCAACTTTAAATTCATTCCGGCACGATCGCCAAATTTTGGAGGACTTTGGGAATCAGCAGTCAAATCATTCAAAACACTACTAAAACGGAGCATTGGCTTGCGAGTCCTTACGTACGATGAAATGCAGACGATGATCGTGCAAATTGAAGCAGTACTGAATTCGAGACCGTTAACACCCCTTAGCAACGATCCCAATGATTTCGAGGCGTTGACTCCAGGACACTTCCTGATTCAGCGACCGCTAACAGCACTCCCAGAACCTGACCTGGATGGAGTTCCGGAGAATCGACTTTCGACATGGCAACGGATCGAACAAGTTATGCAGCGGATTTGGCAGAAGTGGTCCACTCAGTACTTGTCGGATCTAAACAATCGAACAAAGTGGACGAAGCGTAAAGACAACATCAAAGTCGGGACAATGGTGATCTTGAAAGAAGACAATCTTCCACCTCTCAAGTGGCCATTGGCGCGTGTAACCGAAATTCACGCAGGCGTGGATGGGAATGTCCGTGTCGTGACAGTGCGAACCAAAGACGGTAGTTATCGCAGAGCGATTTCGAAAATTTGCATTCTACCGATCCGAGAAAATGTTGCTCTCTCAGCTGAGGAGAACTAGGACTCCTCCAACAGCGGAGGCCAACTGGCCTCCGCATACCAGTTAAGTTATGCATTTTTTAAACTTTCAAAAGGTTAATCCGTCATTTTTTCGCAGTCACTGTCCGCCCATATTCCCTTGGCCTGAACGATTCACAAGCTAAATTCTGAATCTCGAGTAATCTCTGTTCGCACGAGGTAATATGTGTTGTCCGGTGGTGGTTGAATTTTATATGCATGAGGCGGGTGTATCAGTTTCTGTCCGACTTGACTGCAAACCACAGCGGCGCTAAGCGCTTGCACTGCACGGCAGTGCTCCGTCTCCGTCAATCGTAAACTAAATTCGTACCCGTTTCAACCTTCCGAGGTAACTTCAACGAACACTGCACACCGGGGAAGAAGGTGTACAATTCAACCCCAGGCATAAAGTAGCGGCCTTTGGCGAACATGGCCAGTTCGTCCGAATAGTCGAATAAGCGTGAAGCCAACCGAACCATAGCAGCCAAGATGAAGGTGTATCATCGAAAAATCGTGTTGAGCGGGAGTTCATCGACGCTACAGTGCGTCCGCGGAGGCCACGAGGGCCTCCGTTCCAGGCAAGTCGTTTGTTGTAACATAAATTCAATTTGATTAGCACCCTCTCATCTGATTCCAGTAAAGCCACCACCTATCATCGTTTCACGCCGTTTCGTCCATTCTGACACGGAAGCAACAGAAAGCAATCGTGAACAAAATTCGTCAGCCAAGAACAGTCCGCTAATCAGATAGTCAGTCCATCCTTTCATTCGTTCGTCCGTCCGGATCGTATTCTACAACGAAAAAAGCATCGTAACGTTCAGCAACTAAAAAGGTCAGCTTAATCATCACTAGCGAGCAATCCTGGCAGGCAGCACAAATTCTTTGAGCAGCCAAACCTGGTCTGCCAGGTAAGTTGTTCCAGTTTTATACTGCACTCCACCATGACACTACATAGTCGAATTAACCTTCTTCGAGGAAACATCACGACGTCAAACGCACTCCGACTAAACCACACCAAGGGCCAAAAAAAAACCCAGCACAAGAAGCAACCATCGATGATGTCATCTGCTCAACAAACATCTCAGCTGATCAGCTGATTCGAATGTGTGTCAAGGTCGTCTCCGCAGCAGCAGCAAGGCACATACACTTCACCCGATCGATTGCTCGAGCACATCAGCAGGAGCCAAACAATAGAGTTGTTTTGTTTATCTTTAGTTTTACAGATTCTAGTATAGTGGTAGCAAAACAAATTAGAGAATAGGCAGCTAGAGTAGTTACTGTTGAAATCAGAGTATTTCAAGGCGGCCGGCTAATGTTGAAGCGAAACAGAATGCCGACGGTCAAATGAACCGTGAGTGCCTCAACATGTTCCACAAGACTCGTTGGTAGAACGGTCTCGCTTCACCCTACACAAATAGACAGTCTATTTCGTTTTGTGTTCGGAATAGGCTTTTTCTCCCGATCGTTTCTCGATCGATCAGACTACCAGCTGATTGAGACCATAGCAAAGGAGATAAAATAAAACCGTCGCGAGGTGTACATCGTTGCATTCAGTCCGTAAAATATATCTGTTTTCTGTTCGCGTAGAATAAGTGTAGTTTCTGTTCAATAAATGTTCTGTGTTGTGAAACCGCGAGTTTTTTCTGCTGTGTCCGAAATCAGCAAATACGTGCGCGAACAGTAAGGTTTAATGTCCAAGAAAACTTATAGAACATTATAGATATTACCATAGGTGTTGGCATGAACTGTTTTCTTATTATATCCGTTGCCCCAAACGAAGTCATTTGAAAACAACCATTATAACTCTGGATGTTCTGCAGAATATGTTTAGAATCACCAATGAGCGCAAACACTGGTGGTGGATTTAGTGGCGTTATTTTAACTTTGCCACTTGCACAACACAATTCATTTGGTGTTTCATTTGGGAGCTACAATGCATTACAATGAGAACAAACTTCACTCATTGATTCAATGGCGACTGATATATCCGCACTGAAATTAACCAAAGGATCATATTGAAATGCAGCACGTTGAAGATTTTGCAGAATGTAGGTTTGCTGCACAGGGCTGAAGCGGCTGTCATCCACGAACAACAATCGTGAAGCCGAAAATTTGGTGCTGCGTGTGGTGCTAATTTGACAACTCGGATTTCTTGAAGGCTGTAGGCAGCAAACACAATATACGCGGTGGAAGTTGGCATAATTTTCGTTAATTTGATTCGAGAGTAAAGTCTTCCGTGTTGTACTTACTCTTTTCATTGTTTATCAGCCATACTTGTACTTTTCATTGTTTATCAGCCAGGTATAATAATGTTATATCTACATTACTGATACTAGTAGGTTGATAGTAGAAATATTATAAGAAATTATAATCCACTGTGAACCGAGCTTAAAATGTTCAAATTGTCACTAGCGCCACACCAAAAGTAGCAGGCTTCAAGAACTAACGCCTGCTTCAGTCCTCTGGTTTGCTGTCTTAGTCGTTTAGTGATGTTATTTTGGGTACGATTGTCACCAGATCTTTCTGATAATTCCAGATTACGCTTCTTTCTAACTCTATCGCTTGTATTTCGACCTGCTCTCTCTTCTTGACCCAACATCGGTCGAGCCCGTGCCATTCGTTGTCGATCCAAGTCATTTTGAGTTGCATGCTGAACGTCTCATTCAAGATTTTGCTGCGCTAACAGTCGTGCGGCTGCAGCGACCAATATTACTTCGACTAGTAGGAGGCATTGCACAATAATACTAATTGAAATTGAAATTGCAACATAATTAGTTTCTTCTAAATTTCTAGTAATATGTTCGTTTTCACTTTCCCGATGCAATATTAATCTTACAGTGAACGATACTAAAATAAACAAAAATGTTATAATACACCTGTCAGTTCAACATAGAATACAAAAACTAATACTCTCATTCTCCATCGATTTTCACTCCTATTTACATCTCGCTGCGAGATATCACCAATACAAACGTTTCAATTTATACGTGAACCTACACGTTTACACTGCCCAAGTAACAATTCTAGGGTTTTTTTTCATTAGGGCGAATCTACAATTGAGAGATTCTCTCCGGGCTCGCTCTCTTTCATTCATAAACCTATCACCTTTGCGTTTTTCATTCTACTATTTGTAGAGTATGCTAGCCAGCACTGTTGTGTTTCGATCTGTACTAAAGAATGCCTCGTAAGTTTTATAATGGCGCTGTAAAGGCTCCACCAAACTGCAGCGTTTTCGCTGCCGCCGCGGCAGCGAAATCGCAGCGGAAAAATCGCCGCGGTGAGATTACATGGCGGCTTATGGGAGCGCACAAACCAACGCGATTAAAAAACGCATCGCGTCGGTTTGTGCACTCCCATAAGCCGCCATGATATCTCACCGCGGCGATTTTCCGCCGCGAATTCGCTGCCGCGGCGGCAAAAAAAACGCTGCAGTTTGGTGGAGCCTTAATGAATGAAAAAGAGCGAGCCCGTCGTGGTTGGTTTTTGTTGTTTAGACTGGGTTTTTGTTGTTTAGAACTGGGAACTGTTTCCATAGGGTGGTTTGGACTGCAGCTACGTCGGGGTTGACGTACCAACGTGGGCATTTCCCTTTTTCACCCGGTGCTGGCCTTGCTGAGGTGTCGGTGCGGGGAGGAAGCCGAGGTGAGTTTTATTAATAATACTGTATAACACTGTATACGTAGTTTTCACAAACCAATTCATACTGAAGTCCATATTTTCAAAGTTCTTCGTGGGTTACACTAGTTGTTTGGGATATTTCACGCGTAGCAAATCATGTGTATTAATAAGATGAATTCACCTCGGCGTTTTTTTTTTTTTTGCACCGATGTTTCGGCGGGGTCAGTATGGGGTGAGGGTGGGAGGTGCTCGTGTTGGTGTGTCAACTTTGACGCCAGCTGTGGTCCGGACCACTTTGTGGAGGTAGTTCGAGTTTTGTCCGCATTGTTTTCTGTATTTTTGTAGGCTGTGGAGAGGTTTTTAGTGTGCTACCTGGGTCCTTCACAGGGGTTCGGATTTTTGGGGTTGCTGTGTCCAGGGATGGTTTTTTTCACATATGTTGTGATGGCTTCGGGTCTGTAGGTTTTGTCGGCATGAGGTTTTGATCGCATAGGGTCTATACATTAGTTATTAAATTGTCAGATTTTCATTTGGAAGTATTGATGGTTGGCGGGGAGACAGGAGGTTGAACAACGTGGTTTTTGGGGGCAGGGTTTTGCTCGACTTTTTTTTTTGCTACTGAGTGTATGTGTATGTTTGTGTATGTATACATTTGTATGTATGTGTGAATGTTCATTTAATTTTATAATGCATAATATATATATGATCACATCACTTATCAAGGTGAATCCTGATCCATCGAGCCCTACCCTACTAACATAGAAAAACCTCCTTCCTGTGACCTTTGTGGGGATGCAGAGGTAAACACGGTCCCTAATCAGCAAAGGTCACACTAACTTTCCTTCCCTATTCCCAACTGATTGCAAGGACGTGGCCGGCGTCGTTATTGATTATTAAAGAAATTGAGTCACTGAACGTGTACAGTGAGAATGGTCGGTTACTCCCAGCCCCATTCAGTTGATTCATTGTGCAATTTCACTGATTCTGATCAATCACGGAGTAGCAACCATCGATACGTGCAGTCAGTCAAGCTAAGCTAAGCTAAGCTAAGCTAATATTGGCATGATAAGAGCTGAAAATTAATGCGCCTCGGAAATTATGCGAGTTTACAGCAACAAAAACAAAATTGAAAGAAATATATTCGATAAATTAATCATGAAACTCCTGAAAATTGATGGAATTCAATAAGGTTATCTGAACGAATACCGAAATTTGCCTCAGATCTACAGTTCAATTGTATGACATTTAAAATTTGGTGTATTTATTTTTCCACATTTCAATAATTTCATACATTCCAATATGGCGATTGCAAGAAATCACAGTTTTGCCAATGAGCCAATTTATCGTTACTATAAAACTATCTGGTCGCTTGGTAGCTTTTCAAAATGCCAATTAGCCGTTTAATGCATTTACTGGAAGCAAAATAATTATAAAATGCTTTTTCAATTGACCATTATAAGATAATATGAATGATTCCTAAAACGGTATTTCAAAACAGCATTTTATGATATTACAAAGTCAAAATTAAACCTTTGATAGGGATAAAAGGAATTTTAGAAGTCAAGGTTTTAAGATTGTTGTAAAGAAGCTGTGTAGGTTCTTATAAACCTGACTAAAATTTGAAACCTATTGGCATCTCTTGCTGCCATAATAAAATTGAATTGATTTCTGGTGGCTTTCATAAAACTTTAGTAAAACTTAGTTGGTTTGGCAATGTTACTTGGGTGAGGTTGCTTTTTACGCAGGAATGAGTGCGGTGAAAAAAAAACCTTAAAAACAACTGAGTAACTCCTAGAATTCACGTACAAACCCCGTAATTTACGGAAACCTCGTAAAAAGCAATAAAAGTGATTATTTCAACGCGTTAATGACAAAATCTAAGTGAACGGTATCTCCTCGCGTGAATTATGAACACCACGTAAAAAAAAACTCGCATAATAAACGACTCCAGTGTATTATCGTTTTTCGCATAATTTTTCAAAAAGTCCTAAATAATAATGAGAGATTCGCTCCTCTCTCGTCCTTTTTTTGTTAATTAAGACGCCATTATTAAATTTTCCAACGGTTTCTCCTTCCAACTCGATGGAAGTTTTCTATTATGATATTTCCATATAAAGTGAAAATTTAATTTAAATGATTTTTTTACTTTCCCGAAAAAATTTCGTACATTTTTTATTTCAAAAACCTGCTGGGATTCAAGACGAATAAAATGAAAAAGAAATCAAGTAATTCCATCGTGTCGTTCGTGAGTTATGCTGTCACGAACGGACCGCATTTCATTTTTATATATATAGATAAGTTTGATAACTTCAATGAAATGATTACCGCAGTTATTTTGAAGTGATGGGAAATGATGCTCATTCCATGTGTGTAAAGGCAAAAAACTTGAAATTTTCTTAAACTTAAAAACGGCTCGATGAACATTTCTAATTTTGTGATATGTTATGTGAAAGTGTTTTAATTTTTATAAAAAAAAATATAAAAATAAATAGTCGTTGTGGTCCAATATTTTGAAAATCATAAAAAACGAACATATTGACCATTTTAGCAAATTTGAGTACATTAATTATTTTAACAAATATTTTAAATAAAAACAAGAAGTAATAATCTTTCTATTTATAAAAAAAACATTGAAAATCGATTCAGTGGTTCAGAAGTTATGATTTTTTTTAAATAAAAAATTTCAAAAAATGTCGATTTTTCTGGTAGCCCTATATCGAACATGGTCACCCTAATAAAAAATTAAAAAAAATACGGGTCTTATAATTTTCGATGAAGAACATACCAAGCGATTTTGAGCAAAATCAGACAACTTTTTTTTCAACTCTATTGTTTTCCCGTGGAATCGCTGTATATATAATTATATATTTTATAAATTGCATAATATGACCTTAACATTTCAGTATACAATTATCGACTACTGGTTGAGATGATTATAGATGCATCTTATTATTGATTGCATACTATTATTGTTTTCATTAGGGAAAATAATAATAGGGTAAGGGGATGTAATGTTAGCCTAGCTCCTTCATTCGGCCTATGTACCAAATGTGTCATTTATTTAGCGATAATCTACAAAATTATGTTGCTATTAGAATGACCGATGTAATCCAAAGCAATTGAGACAATATCAATCAACTTGTAGTTGTTCACTTCCGCGTAATTTTCGATTTCTTTAACCTTTGGGGCATCATGATTTCACTGGTTAAGCTGAACAGGGGATCTACACGATCCTCAAGTGATCTAAATTTGGCTTAATTGAATCGATAAAGCAAGTAATGAAGTCTGGATGTGCAAAATATAGCTACACGTTACAAACCAACTGTTCACATAGCTAAAATAGCAATGATTTTACAGGAAAATCCTAGACCCAATGTTGGGGACATATTGTTGTTCTCAACTATGGCCTGTTGTATCAATAACGTACTAAAAACGTTATTATTGTTAAAATTTCAAGTGGAAATGCATGAATTTGCGGTTGTTTATATTTAAATGGCTAATCTTAACACAAACCGAGGGAACAAAATCATTGCTTAGTAAATTATAATGTTTTCATTATAGAATGGCTGATAAATCATATATGAACAGCTGAACATCGAATACAGCTAGCAAAGCCTTAATTAATAAAATAAGAAAAAACCGTACAAAGACTGCATTTAGTAATAAATCCATCGAATGGGACAAAGTTGCATGCATGAATAGACCAAATTTAGTGCCTATAGACCGACATTAAATCCATATCCCTCGAATGTTTCTGACTTTATAAAAAGAGTTGTGTAACTTTTCGTGAAACATACTACCAAATGAATTATCAAACTTATCTTAGCAAGTGTAGAACTAGTTCAATCTCGCTTACAGCTTAAAAACTGTATGAGTTATAATAAAAAATGTGATCGATCGTTGCATAATAGGCTGAGCTAAGGGACACGTACCCTAGTAATGGAATTTTTTTCTGCTTCAAGGTTACATAGAAGGTGGTTCTTAGTAGTAATGATATTGTATTGCATTTTATCAGAAAGTATTTTTCTATTAATATAGGTCATTGGATTTTATTTTATTTTATTATTTAAATTAATAAATTTTCTTCAATTTAGCTGCTTATATATCCATATGTCATGTAAACAAACACATTTTATTCTTGTTCTATATGTAATCAAATGTTTAATCAATATTTTTACTTCAGAGCGGTTCCATATCATTTCAGCAACGAGTAATTTTCATATTTTTTTATTTGCATGAAACCTTGCATACAAGTTTTTGGGGAAGAAAAACGCCGTTTTGCATACTTGGTTCGCCATTTTGAATCTAGCCTTACTTATGAGAAGGGCCTATGAAAAATGCACATGATATCTTCAAAAAATTGTATCTCGGAAACGGTTTGTTCGATTGGTTTGGTGTCTTGCGCGAAGTTTTAGACAATTGTTGGTGCTATATGGAAAAAATATGCACGGCACAAAAAAAGTTTGGTTTTTGTGTTTTGAACTAAAATATAGATTTTCCCCTAAAAGTTACATGTCAATAATTTTTTAATTATCTTTTTGTTATAGCTGATTGAAAATGCTATCTAGTGCACAGTGGGTTGTTCTGGAGAAAAATAGGTTACAATGAAAAAAAATTAAAAAAAAAATTACAATTTTCAAAAAAGCTAATAAGAAAAGTCAAAAAAGTTTGTCACCCTAATTTTATGAAAGTACATCAAATTTGCAAGCAAAAAGTACTTAGGTAACATTTTTCTAAGATGCACCGTTTAGAAGATATTACTGATTTAATATTGATTTTTTTGATAACTTAATAAGTTTTGGCCCTTTTCGGATGTACTCCGTGTTTCTCCAGTTTTAAAAGTATTTTTTTCGGAAAGATTGGAAAATTTTGAGTTAAAATGACAGTGACAGCTTAAAGATTCGAGTGAAATTCTCAGCCTTAAAAGTATTTTGAAAAACAAGTTACAAAATCCCACTATCAGGAACAATGATTTCTTCCAGTTATTTTTGGTGTATTGTGTTGAAAATGTGCATTCAACTCTTACATATCGCCTAACAGTTTAATCCATTTAAACTGGATGTGTTTATACTGTGCATATTTTCTCTCTATTGCCGAACATCGCCACAGACATCAAACCGATGAGACAACTCGATTTCGAGATACACCTTTTTGAGAACTGCAAATGCAAGCTCCTAAATTAGCAAGATTCAAAAGAGCGAATTAAGCTTATTTTTCAGGGATGGTGATTGTGCGCAATAAAAAATAACATTATATGTTGGATATCATCAGTTTATTTTTATTCCTGTATTTTTATAAAATTATTGTTTACACAACTTTCTTAACAATATCGAATATTTTGGCATCATTGTCAGGACAGTTTGAATAAAGCTTTGCCTTTATTGTATTTTCTGATAGAGGATGAAATGAGTGGAATTTTTGAGTTCCTTGAATTGTTTATGCATTATTATATTGATTATTTAGCTGCAAAGACATCCCGCATAATCACAAACCATTCCTGGACCATTTCCCTAATTGTTGACGACCGCTTCCGTTATTGTTACGACATTTACCCTTATAGTTGACAACGATAAACTAACAATCTCCTATATAATTTTAACAATATGTCAGATGGTAGAAGGCCAAATAACAATATGCTGAATAGGCGGTTAAGTTAGGTTACCATAAAAATATGGCAATTTTCACGAACAAAATTTTTGCTGTACTCTATGCCAAACAGTTGGTATATAATCTACACCGAGCGTATACAATAAAAAACCTTTCAATGACAATATGGCAAACATTAACAATATGTGTTAATGTACAGGTTGTATGGTGAAAATGAGATTAAATTATTCGATAACAATAACATAAAATGTGATAATATATCTTACATTTGAATTATAGTTCTGACTGTATAGCAAATTGTTTTTCGTTATGCGGGATATTTTCGTACTATTCTGTAGTAGAATAACAAAATGACAACTTTGTAAGTTCTTCTTCTTTTCGTTTGTTTGCCCAATTAAACAACTCTCTTGCAGTCTTTATCGGGTGTTCGCGTTTTTTGGCTAAACTTGCTCTGGTAGCCATGCGTTTTATCGTACCTCCAATAGCATCGCATGGACCTTTTCCGTGCGATGTTGCGAAGAAATGCCATTCAGCGTCAATACCATACTTTGACTTAAATTTAGAAAGCCTAGAAAAGTTTTTTCGGTTTTTATACTGTGAAGCAGCACCATCTGACATAAAATATTTTTTTTTAATGTTTTTATTTTGATCAATTTGTAAAAAGTTTATCATTTTATCAATAAACAAATTAACAGCGACTGAATCATGTCCTAGTTCTTCAGAAATTATAATGAAGCTAAAATGTTTAATTTTTTTGTTGCACGTTCCAATGGTGTGATTGAACTTCATCCTGCAAAATGAAGCTGTAATTTTCAGAAAAGTCACAAATAGCTAAAAATTCACCATCTTGCATGTTTTGTTTTGTAGTTTTCAAAAAATTGGATTGTTTGGTTTTTACAAAATCATGCGGAATCAAACTTTCTAATTTTGAGCTGAAAAATGAAACAAACTCATCGGTTTGCTTTACAATAGTTTCTAAATCGCATCTGTCAGTGGTAACCCATTGTTCGAATGAAAGCTTTTCAACAAAGTTTTCTTCCAGTTGTTTCAATAAACTGTCTTCTAAAACTGAGGTATCTGGGCAGTTTTTACATCTTCGTAGATGGCAATGAGTTGTCTTATCTTCGCAAAGTAATCTATTCGTTAATATTTTAGATCATTCAAGACATTGTATTTTTTTAAGCTATGTAGAATTAAATTGACATTCTCATGCGTAGTGCAAACGCAAACATTATGTGTTCTAGTGATAGTCAATAGGTTACATTGCCTTGGCCGGAGGCTTGCAAATGATGAAAACCCTATTTTTACATTGACGTACATTTCATTAAAGCGATTAAAAGCTTCTCTCAATGTCATTATTAACAATCTTTTCTGAACAGCTAATCTCTTATTTCCTGTCTTTACGCTAACAAAATCTCTTTGGCCTTTGGCCTTTTACTCAAAGTTTTTCCAGAGCTTGAACCTTGAGATGAATCAAATACATTATCTCTTTCCTTTCTTGTATCTGATGCCATATTTCTACTGGTTTTAAATTCGTCTACAATTTTTTGTACTGACCATGATTTTGATTTTGACAATGATAAAATTGATAGTTTTTCTTGCCTTGTGGCTGAATTTAAAAATTTAATTTTCATATTTTCTATGACTTCATCAAACTCGTTTGCTTTTTCTGTTTTAGCGTCTAATTTAAAAAGATTTCTTCGTACACCTTCGACGATTTCAGCGCACTTTTTTTCAGGATAGAGAACATTTTTAACCTTACCTAAATCTGTAGGCAAAACACGAATAGCTGCTATTCCTCGGTTGAATATTTCGACGTCTACAGGCATCGTGAAGTCTTCATTTGATTGAATTGTGCTTAGCGTTGACGCTGATGGTATCGTGACCAAACTTTCATAGCTTTGCGAATCAGGTACATCAGGTATGGTCTGAACAGTTGGCATCCTTGAGCCGCCGGCTACGCTTTGTTCTTCGTTTTGGGTGAAGTGAGCTCTTGAATCAATATGTAGACGGCAAGACGAACAAATACGAAAATCCTTGGTGTTCAGTGTGGATACCTTGGAAAATCCAATTGATTTTAGTTTTTGGATGATACCATCCGTGAGATATCGCAGCTCTTTCGAACAATGAAACGAACACTCTTTGTATGGGCGAATACATCTTATTTTACTCATTTTGTAATCTGTAACATAGAACATATTTTCCAATTGTTAGTTTTGTACGAAAATATCACAAAACATATGATTGAAATGTGTATTTAAAACTTACCTTTGCACCAAAACGTGTTACACTTTCCTTTACAATTATTATGTTATCAAACAGCACTGGATCTCGTTCAAAAACACAGGATTATGAGCTGAAATTACTATAATCACTATGCTACTAGCAACCTTTCTGCATTTACTGTTTGGTAGATACTGGATGAATTCAGAACCGAGTCAGACATTATTATACAGCTCACGGGTAGAAATCATAGAATGCTGGGTAAAGATTGTTGGAAGATAGGTAGAGTTGGACGCTCAGGTATCGTCGAACCTTCAGGTACGAGTTTGGAGAGTTGGAGCGAGGTAGATTTGCTGGCGTAGGTATATTGTTATTGAAGAAGATTGTAAATTGTATATACCTGGAATGAATAAAGAGTGCGGCGGTTGTTGATTGAGGTATCAGTCGGCAGCCGTCTAGTTTGATGGAAGGTGACTAAGACTGTGTTCTTTTTATTTATTATTAAGAAACGGTCATCGACGGAGCTAGCCTCGTTATGGCCAGCGTGGCCATGGTGGACTAGTTCCAACAAAGACCATGTTTACAATCACCAACTGTACGGAGTACAGCTAACTGGTATCTAATTACCTGTATCTAATACTTTTTAGCACGTTTTCAGCACAACGCACCAAAAATCACTTGAAGAAATCATTGTTCCTGATAGTGGGATTTTGTAGCTTGTTTTTCAAAATACTTTTAAGGCAGAGAATTTCACTCGAATCTTTAAGCTGTTTAAGTGTCATTTTAACTCAAAATTTTCCAATCTTTCCGAAAAAAATACTTTTGAAACTGGAAAAACACGGAGTACATCCAAAAAGGGCCAAAACTTATTAAGTTATCAAAATAATCAATATTAAATCAGTAATATCTTCTAAACGGTGCATCTTAGAAAAATGTTACCTAAGTACTTTTTGCTTGCAAATTTGATGTACTTTCATAAAATTTGGGTGACAAACTTTTTTGACTTTTTTTAATAGCTTTTTTGAAAATTGTAATTTTTTTTTTAATTTTTTTTCATTGTAACCTATTTTTTTTCCAGAACAACCCACTGTGCACTAGATAGCATTTTCAGTCAGCTATAACAAAAAGATAATTAAAAAATTATTGACATGTAACTTTTAGGAGAAAATCTATATTTTAGTTTAAAACACAAAAACCAAACTTTTTTTTTACCGTGCATATTTTTTCCATATAGCACCAACAATTGTCTAAAACTTCGCCGAAGACACCAAACCAATCGGACAAACCGTTTCCGAGATACAATTTTTTGAAGATATCATGTGCATTTTTCATAGGCCCTTCTCATAAGTAAGGCTAGATTCAAAATGGCGAACCAAGTATGCAAAACGGCGTTTTTCTTCCCCAAAAACTTGTATGCAAGGTTTCATGCAAATAAAAAAATACAAAAAATAAAAACTGGAAAAATTTCCCACTTGTTCGTGGAATCGCTCAGGAGCGGTTGACACAACGCGCTGATTTGTTTCGGTGACACACTAAGCGATTGTCGCAACACGCTTTTCCATGAAAATCTAGTGGCTGTCACAGCACACAATCATACAACACAATACTATCTTTGAAACTCCAAGCTTGGCCCTAAAACTCTCATTATTTTTACACATTTCCTAGTTCTTTTCCGGCGACTCAAAAAACGAAAAAATAAAAAAGGTGACTACTTTCAGTCTCCAATATCTACACAAAATAAGAGTATGAAACTTGTTCTGCCACGGTTAGCACAACTATTCAAGATGGCCGACAAGACAATCGACAACATGAAAACGATTTTTTTTGACGATTCAACGTGTCTTTTCACAAAAACCAAAGTTAACAGAAAAATAGCCCATTACTTATTCTTTTCACACACAATTTTATTCTGTCGATACACAGTTTAACAAAAGCGCTGGCAGGATCGCCAAATGTGGCGTCCGACATCCATTCTCCGGCTAGAGATCGGGAGGTCAGACTCCGCTTGCATGGGGAGCTACTTACATTCGCGTCTTGTCCGTTTGATGGTCCGAGGTGTTAAGAGGCAGAGCCTACTTCTTGTGCATACAAGTGCCTCTGTAGAGAAAACCGAAGAGCGAGAAATTGAGAGAGAGGGCCGATGGTGGCTGTCTCATGAGAGTATCGTTTGACGCAGGGGTGAACACGAGCGACTTTCGAATGAACTCTCAATCATCAGGGAGTTTATAATAATAGGGTGACCAATACTCCACAATGTTCGAAGAATTTTTTAAAGTTTTCATAAACTTGTATGTTTGTTGGTAGTTTCTCAGGACTTGATCTATTGCTACATTTTTTGTGTAACAATACAGCTGTACGGATAGAAATGGCACCTTGGATTATCATTGGAACGCTAACCATATCCCGCAAAGGATTTTCAGACAATTGAGAGGTGGTAAGGCTCTCAAAAACGCGGAGAAAAATAGGTAATTTTTATCAATTTATTCCCTATATCACTTTATTTTGGACCTACATTCAATATAATGTAATCATATTATAAATTATATAGATCACTTATCAAGATGAATCCTGATCTATCGAGTCCTACTCTACTAACATAGAAAACCCCATTCCTGTGGCCTTTGTGGGGATGCAGAGGTAAATACGGTCCCTAAACAGCAAAGGTCAGACTAAGTTTCCTTCCCTATTCCCAGCTGATTGCAAGGACGTGGCCAGCGCCGTTATTGATTATTTAAGAAATTGAGTCACTGAAATGTGTACAGTGAGAATGGTCGTTACTCCCAGCCCCATTCAGTTGATTCATTGTGCAATTTCACTGATTCTGATCAATCACGGAGTAGCAACCAGTCAAGCTAAGCGTGCAGTCAGTCAAGCTAAGCTAAGCTATAGAGTAAATACAGCAAAAGTTTTGTTGTGAAAATTGCCATTTTTACGGTAACTGAACTTAACCGCCTATTCAGCATATTGTTATTTGGCTTTGTACCATCTGACATATTGTTAAAACTATATAGATCATTGCACTTGCACTTGACAGTTCAGGGAGCTTGTTTACAAGGTGTTAGAATTTGAACCGGTCAAACAAAAATTTTCATAGGCTTTTTCCGAATTCTGTACGATTAGATGCAAGAAATGATGTAAAAATAAGCACTCTTGTCTGTTTTTCGGCAATTTAACTTCAATCCTAATAAATTCAGAGCACAAAATCTCAAACTGATCTTACCGAAAATATTCTAAGTCCACGTAAACAAGCTCCTAGATAGAACTGTCAAAACTGCATTGATGACGCTACCGTGCAATGATCTATAGGAGATTGTTAGTTCATTATTGTCAACTATAATGTCTACACAGGGCTGAAGCGGCTGTCATCCACGAACAACAATCGTGAAGCCGAAAATTTGGTGCTGCGTGTGGTGCTAATTTGACAACTCGGATTTCTTGAAGGCTGTAGGCAGCAAACACAATATACGCGGTGGAAGTTGGCATAATTTTCGTTAATTTGATTCGAGAGTAAAGTCTTCCGTGTTGTACTTACTCTTTTCATTGTTTATCAGCCATACTTGTACTTTTCATTGTTTATCAGCCAGGTATAATAATGTTATATCTACATTACTGATACTAGTAGGTTGATAGTAGAAATATTATAAGAAATTATAATCCACTGTGAACCGAGCTTAAAATGTTCAAATTGTCACTAGCGCCACACCAAAAGTAGCAGGCTTCAAGAACTAACGCCTGCTTCAGTCCTCTGAATGTCTAGCGCACAATTGATAAGAGTCACCCACAATTGATACGTTGCGGATGCGTTGACGTAAATTTGACAGACCCTTAAGGTTAAATGTCGTAACAATAACGAAAACGGTCGCCAACAATAACGGAAATGGTTTGTGATAATGCGGGTAGACAAATTTATGTTGTGGGAACCGAACACGGATCGGTAGAAAGTTAACGCTTTTACGGATAATAAAACTTATTTTGTTATAAATAAGGTAATAGGTTTCTGTTTTTGTTTGCCACTGACGTTTTCTCTCGAAAGCGCGCTCATCACAGGTAAAGGCCAGTATCGACCTAAAAATTAAAGAGGTTACGAAATTTTGTTCAATACTACCAAGCGGAACTTTGACAATTGATCTGCATGGAACGAAATGTCACCTTCACTCACGGAATAATCGAGCGGAATATTTTTGCGAAAGTAAAAGTGACAGCTCCCATTAGTTTGCATGGAAACCTAACAAATTCCTATTTTATTTTTCGTTCTTTTCAGGTGGATACTACTGCAGGAATTTCTTTTCGATTTTTTACTTTTCCGTTTCAGTAAACGGAATTTAACATGGGTTTGGTATAGAAAAAGAAATTTTTTTCGATCACGATACCGACCTTAAGAAACAAAAAAAAATGCGCTGCTACAAAGTTAAACAAAGGGTTTGTTTGTTTATTTAGGATATTTTATACAAACAAATAAAGGGGATATTCGATACAAAATATGAAAAATAAAAGAAGAAAAAAACCTATGTTTTGAAAATTAAGTACTGTTGCACAAAAAGCCCTACACGAAAAAAACAAAGTACCTAAAATTGTGTATTTTTAAACTTAAAATTAAGTACTTGTTGTTGAACTGGAGCGATGGGTAAATTTGTTTCTGCACATTAGGTAAAGATTACTCAATGGGTAAGTACTTCATTGACAACTCATATTTGAGTAGAAATGGAAGTCGTTTGCATACTTTTATTATTTGACGTATATCAGATTCAATTACTGAAAAAGAATAAATATATTACGGTTATTGGCCGTTATTGTTAAAAATCGCTAAAATTAAGAAATAAACAAAATCAATTAAATTATCAAGAAAATTCATGTTTCTATTCTATCATCACGAGAAAGACATTTTATTTTAAATGTTTTATAACACTAGCTAACTAATCGTGCGGAAAAAAGCTCATATTTTGGTTTTTACAAGTTTTATTGCATTAGGTTAAATTTACCCACCATGAATTTTGGGTGCAGTTACTCAAATTTGAGTACTATGGCATATACTCAAATTTGGCTTCCTGCACGGAGCTCCAGAGGTGAAATGAACTTAATTTTGGGTACTTTGTTTCTTCCGCGTACGCTTTATTTAAAACTACCTACTTCTATTCAATTTCACAGCCTGTCGAACGCTATCGGACCTTTCGATACTTTTTCTTCACAGCACTAAGCACTAGCAGAAATTGCTATCCACTACTGGGATCCCATCCCATTTTCAAAACATCATAATTTAACTAGAAATTAGAAGAACAATTAGTATTTTCCATTTAATTCCAACTAACTTTGCTTATCTTGACAGATACGCGTATTTCGTCTACAATGTGCAGACTTCTTCAGTGTCTCGATCTAATAATTCGACTTGTCGAGTTATTAGTACGAGAAGTCGAAAGTCGAGTTATTAGTACGAGACACTGAAGAAGTCTGCACATTGTAGACGAAATACGCGTATCTGTCAAGATAAGCAAAGGTAGTTGGAATTAAATGGAAAATACTAATTTTTCTTCTAATTTCTAGTTACAGGTATTCCACTAAACAGCTCAAACCCTCTAGGATTCATTATAATTTAATTAGTGCATTTTACCAAATAAAAACAATTATTAGTGAAAAAAAAACTGTTTTGCAATGCTCCGCAAAAACACAATTTTTAAATTGTATGGAGCGTACACACTTAAGTGTATAATTTCAGCTCGGTAATATTGTTTGCTGATTTTTCTCTGTAAAAATGAATTTATACTGAGAGAGCGGTTTTTCGTACAACATTTGCTGATTTCTGTAATTTTTATTACTGATTTTTCAGTAAAACATTATAAAATACAGATGTCGGTAATAAATATAACCGAATAACCTCGGTATCAGAAAAAACTCGGTTCTTTTCGTAAGATCAGTAATTCTGTGAAGCGAACATTCAGCAAACAAAATTAGCTTTACTGAGCTATCGTCAATATGTATACCAAACTCTCAGTTTCTGGCTTATTCAACGTTCTATACGACACCATTTTTAAAAAATGCAGTTAATAAGCGAACACTTCAGATTAAACGCGTGTTCTTCGGTGAATGAAAAGTGTGTGAAATGGAGGTAACTTTAAACTCGCTGATTGAAGTGGACAACAGCATTGCATTGTCTGCACTTTTTCGTAATCCAATGGTAAGTCGCAATGGTAAGTCTATTTAATCATTTGAATTTCTGCATTTCATTGACTACGTTTGTTTCTAGACTTTCTTCAAACGTTGGCCATAATCCGATTGAGGAATCCGTCTCGTGAAAATCAAAGAGTGAGACAGCATTCAAGAAAACCCAAGTTTTTCTGATCGATCCAGTGAATAGTTTCATACGCATAATATACAAATTTCATTTTATTTTGATTTAAGTTATCGGAACGAATAAAAACTAAACTCAGAACAAGTGTCTAGCCTGTGAAGGTATTTTTTATTATCACCGCAAAAAATGGGGGTTTAAATAACAATACGGATTTTACAGATATACCGCACTAATTTTGTGGATTTGCCGGTAGTAAACTACAAAGAAACTGTTAAAATAAAACTGAGGTTCTCGGTAATTAAATGTATTGGTGTGACGACATGGTCGGCTTTTTTTAAGGATTGTTCAGTTAATTTTGAAGATCAGTTCGGTATTTATTGACATATTGCTAAAGGTTATGCAGTACCGAGGAATCGGTAGTTGAAATTGATTACCGAGGTGACCACCGAGAGCTCAGCTGTTGAAAAATCGGTAATTTTTTAACTGAGCCCGGTAAAAATAATTAAGTGTGTAGACTTTGGTCAACATCTCTCCCCCCATAAAAGTCTGCGTGGTTTATAAACAGCGTCTGACGAGAATGGAGTTTTGCCTGTTAGCTGTTTAAACACGAAAAAACATTCAAAAAATGGTTTGCATAAAGTTTTTTACCTCGTTTAATAATAAATTAAGTTAGCGATTAAATAAATTCCCATGAAATTTTGAATTAACTTTATATTTGAAACTCAGGGTTAGGTTTTGCTAGGTATCTGATGTGAAGTGAATGTGATATATCTGTATAATAAATCATAATAATCTCTTATATGGTGTAAAGTTGTATATATTGTAAGGCTTAAATAGATCTAAAAAATTTGGCATTGAAACTATCAAGTTTCTCTTGAATGTCGGTAATTATAAATTATTAAAATAAACTAGCGATACACCCTGATCTAATATACATACATCTTAAAGCAAGTACGCGGTTTCTATTAATAAAACATAGAATAACAATAACAACAATTAGTAATAGGTTTTCAGAACATTTTATCTTAGAGATTCCTGCGTTGTGCATGCGGTTCGATATAAACGAAGTAATCGTACTGTCATTGATCATCAGAAATCGTTTGATTTTCTCGCACATATTCCTTAGGAAAAAAACCGACCTGAAATACAAGTGAACGAGCAATACAATAACTATATTGAAGTTCGAATAACAGTTTTTCATACAAACCTTTTCCATTGTTTTTCCCCGCCACCATCCTTTGCTATCACCTTCCTTTCCTATTACAATAACTTGGCATCCCTGCCTGAGCGGCAGTTGGTTAGGTTCGTTTGGTGAAAAATCATACAGGGCTGTTGCTATAATTTCTTTGAAAGGCCATTGAAGCGATTGGTTTAACCTATTAAAAATTGATTACTATAATGAATAAAAATCCAGACAAACATTTTAAATAATATATATCTTCATAGAACTGGAATAAGGGCCATACTTACATCGTCGATTCATTTGCATCGATTTCTGTACTTATTAAAAAAAAGGTACAAAAAACAGGTTTACGGTACCAAAAAAAACAGGTTTACATTAGTACATTTGCGAAATATTCAAAAGCAGTTTTGAACGCCGCATTGAATAGTAAAATAATTGCATTGCCAAATGCTGCCAAACATAATTTTAAAAAATATACTTAACAATTAACTGCATTTTCTACTTCACAGCGAAAATTTAGTTTCCATAGCATACTAGCTTTCTGATGGGGGAATACAATCAAACCTGCTTATTGACACATTTTGTTAAAGAAATGGAGATCTATTATATTAGCATATTTCTTATTCCCGCTCTATTGAAAGTGGACTAAAGACAAAATAGAAATATACTTACCCAGCAAAATTTTCTCCAAGGTCGTTGCGCTCATAAAATGAAACCAGCTCTACGATGGTTTTAAAATTTCGTCTCGTCGAAAGATAATACAACACATTAAAATTTTCTTGTTTTTGATAAATTTTCATATGTTTTATAATTTTGTTGTCGGTTCTGAAAATAAAATTATAAGTATTAAATATATATATTTCTTATGAAAAACATCCAATGGCATACTTCAAACTTAACGCGTATATCGTTTCATTAGAATTCGATGCACCTTGCGGACGGACACGTAGTAAATAGGTGCCAACTTTTTTCTTTTCTAGCTTATTAGTAGCTGTGTCTCGATCCATCGCACCAACGAACCAGTTGAATTCCGATAACAATCGATCACATACTGGTGGTGGAGATTGGTCCTGTTTACATCGACCAGTTGATGATATACACCCTTTATGTACTACTATTTCGCAACTTTTACAGCGATAACCTTGATGAATTTTTCCTTTTAAAAATTTGGAGCAATGACGACAAATGATAGGAGCGTCAAAAGTACATACATAAAATCTGTGGTCTGTATTTCGACACCCAATCGGATCTATGACCTCCCTGCAAATACAGATTAATGTTTGTGATTTGTGATGCATTTGCTATTTGTTGAGTAAAACTACTTCAACGTAATTTAACCTTTATTACCGTCAATTCAGAATGAAAAATTGAGTCAAGGGGGACATTGTCATAAAGCAAAAACAAGTAAAACTAGAGGAAGACAAAGGGGTGTTGTTGCATCGCCAATCGTAGTAACCCGGTTGTGCACTCTGGAGCGAAGAAGTTGGATATCGTAAGGCACTTCGTGTCTGCCAGATATATCCGATCCGGACAAAACAATATCCTGTCCCTTTTGGAGAAAAGCTAGTGTGTCGAGTTGAAGCTTGGTTCTGATTGTTTCATTTGTAGGACCAGGGGCAAACAACCTGCAGAGACCGTTGCCCTAGACAACCTTTGTCTACCTGTACCTGTGCGTAAAGCTAGGTATCGAATTCTCCCCGGAGAATAATCTGCATCAGAATTTAAAAAAATAAAATAATGATGATGAATGAAAAAAAAAAAAATAATGATGATGATGACTTACCCCTACAAAGGTTTGAGCTAGACGATTTACCTATTAGATAATTTATTTAAAAACAATTCAACCAGTTATGCAAAACTAAAAACGAACTGATTTAATCTACAGATATAAACTTCTTCCAAAACTGTTCATTTGCTTGACAGCGATATAATTGTGAAAAGCTAGTGATGTCAACCACATCACTATTTCATGGCACCTACTATTTCATGGCATCTTCTCAAGCATTATTTTTTTTGTAAATTTGGCCAATATTTTTTTTGTAAATTCAAAAAGAAGTCCTTTATGCCTGTATACCGCGCGCGAGAATAGAATACACAAAAAATAGAAACTACTTTAAATTACAATAACAAATAAAAACTTTAAATACATCATCATCATCGAGGCGAAAAGTATAGTTTGTGTGTGCTCCATGAGAATATATAAAACATTTAACAATAAACCATATAAAAAGATCCGTTGTAATAACATCGTCAAGATACAAAATTAGTAAAGAGTTCAAAAGGTAGCTTTGATGTGTGAAATACATTGTCTCTTAAAATCAGTTAGTGTTGCTGCACGTTTGATGTGTATAGGCATCGAATTGGAAACATTTATACCTTTGAAAAACAACGTATTTTGTGAAGTTCCGTACAAAAAATATGGTCGTTTCTAGTGTTATATCTATGAATATCACTTCCTCTTTAAATTTGATTACACAAATATCGAGGCAGCAAACCGTTAATTACATTAAAAATTAACACCATTGTCAAATACACAACTCTCTGCTTCACCGATAGCCACTGTAGGGCATCTCACATAAAAAGAGGAGGAAGTTAACCTGTTACATCTCAAGATCAAACGCCTTTTCTAATTTTTCAAACGCTGTAATCTCGATATTTGTGTTTGATTAGCTTAAAACAAAATGAAAGGGCCAAATTCAATGTGAGGAGAGATGATAGATTTGTACAATTGTATTTTACTTGCAATAGTTAAATCGTTTTTCAATCAGCAGAGAATACCGTACTTCTTGGCTATTTTCTTGATGACATCGTCAATCTGAGAGTCAAATTTTAATCTATCATCAATAATCACGCCAAGATAATTAATCACACGAACGCGATCAACTGTCTCATCATCAATTTTAACAGAGACGTCTTCGATAACACGATTCCGCGAAATTACCACGAATTTAGTTTTTCTTGTGTTCAATTTCAACTGTTTGTACTTCAACCATCTACTTAGAGAATGTTCATTAAGTCTGCATTCAAATGTGAAACGGCCTCCTCAAGGCTTCTAGCAGCACGCGGTATCATCAGCAAAAATATTAATATCAGCAAAAATATTAATATTAAGGACGAACAGAAACAAAAACACAACAACGAGAAGGAAATTCGCATCGTTAAGGAGCTGAAGTCAAAGCCTGTTTTTTTACCTAAAAGCAGACAAAGGCAACAGAGTCGTCATCATGGATAAGGAGGCCTACGACAAGCAGATGGCTTCTAGGATCAGTAATGGTCCTTATAGGCAGCTTCGGGTAGACCCCCTACCAAACATGGTGAAACACGTGGACAAAACACTAAAAGAGTGTAAAGCAGAATTAGGGGATGCAGCAGTCCGTCTTCGTGAACCAAACCCCATCCTCCCCAGAATTAAAGGCCTCCCAAAAGTCCACAAACCCGGAAACGAAATGAGGGAGATTGTTTTATCTGTAGGATCTCCAGCCCATAAGCTAGCAAAATGGCTAGTAAAATTTCAAGGTATATCCGAGCAATTCCCAACAAGCTCAGTTCGCAACTCCCAGGAATTTGTACAACAGCTACAGTCATCAGGTCATATAAATGACAATGAAGTAATGGAATCTGTCGACGTCACAGCCCTTTTCCCTAGCGTACCGATCAAGGACGCAATTAACCTTCTAAAAGATTGGCTTTTGAAACAAGAGGATGACACAACATGGAAGCAAAAGGTGCGGATGTATCTTAAGCTGACTCGACTTTGCATGGAAGAGGACTACTTCACTTTCAGAGGATCATTCTATAAACAATTAAAAGGAGCCCCTATGGGAAACCCTCTATCCCCATTCCTCTGTGAACTGTTTATGACGAATTTGGAAACAATCCTAAAAGCGAAAGGATTACTCCCAACTCGTTGGTGGAGATACGTCGACGACATCTTCGCCGTAGTGAAAAAAGACGATCTCTCCCTAATTCTCCAAGAAATCAACAATCTCCACAAAGACATTAAGTTCACTCATGAAATAGAAAAGGATGGAAAACTTGCATTTCTCGACCCTCTAGTAGTGAGAGAATCATTGTGACCATCTCTTTTAGAGTTTGAAATCATCAGAAAACCTACAAACACCCAAAGAGTCATCCCATACACTTCAAACCACTCTTTTCAGCACAAAATGGCCACTTTCCACCACATGATCCACCGGATGTTGACCCTTCCTCTCAATAAAACTGGAAAAGCCAAAGAATTAGCATATATCTTCGAAACTGCCAGACTCAATGGGTACGAAAAGAGGACAATTCAAGCGATCATCAACAAAAAGGAAAGCCATCTTCTTAGGAAATCACAAACAACCCTCTCAGACTCACCTGAACCCCTGAAACGTGTATCCGTCCCCTTCGATAAAGACATTACACAAAAGCTAAGACCACGACTTAGGGAATTTGGTTTAGACTTAGTTTTTTCTAGTAGGCACAACCAATTAGCATCGATGTTAGGCTCCACCAAAGATTCAGTAGACACCTTAGGCAGAGCAGGGGTATACAGAATCAAGTGTAAACACTGCAGCAAAATATATGTAGGTCAAACAAAGAGAACCTTGGCAACAAGGTTCAAAGAGCATCTAGCGGAGGTGACTAAGGCTGTCAAACAGAACGAGAAAGGAATTTGACATAACTTCAAATCAACAGTCGCAGAACACATCTTCACGGAAAATCACGACATAACGACGAATGACATCACAGTATTACGGACTACATCTACACCCTGGAAATTAAACGTCGTACAAAGCTTAGAAATAAACAAACAACAGAACACAAATCTACTAAACAAAGACCAAGGCAACGGTTACACATGGCTCTTCAACTTAATACCCAAACGACATCAAACCCGACAAAGCGGAGTACCCACTGCTACACAATAAGTAGGTTAGGTATAGATGGAAAAAGTGAGGTAGATATTAAGTACATATGTTTTTGACTCAGGATAGGTATAAACAAAATAATAATAAGATAGGTATAAGCAAAATAATGATAGGTAAACGCTTTGTATTTAGAAAATAGTATTTATACGGCAGGTGGCGAAGGATTTCTTTAAGTCGAGTTATTAGTACGAGACACTGAAGAAGTCTGCACATTGTAGACGAAATACGCGTATCTGTCGAAGATAAGCAAAGGTAGTTGGAATTAAATGGAAGATACTAATTTTTCTTCGAATTTCTAGTTATTAATATCACAAAATCGCAAGACTTGCATGTCATTAATATATAGAATGAATAATATGAGCCCTAATACACTCCCTTGTGGTACGCCAAGGCTGTTCTCCACAGTGCTCGAAACAGAAACATTAAAAGCCGTCCGTTGAGTTCTGTCAGACAAATAGCTTCGAACCATCTGTATGCAGAACCTGAACATCCAAAGCTCTTGATTGATTCTAACAACAAGGGCTGAGAAATCGTTTCAAAAGCGCGTTTCAGATACAAAAAAAACAGCAACAATCGTATATTTACGCTTTTCATTTTCTTTCCATTTTGCTAACACTAAATTTAACGCTGTTTCACAAGAATGACCATCGCGATATCCCGATTGTTCCAGCGTAATCAAATTATGACTATTTAAATACGTTAACAGCTGGCCTTTAACAACAAGTTCCAAGGTTTTCTCTTAAGTGTGCAACATGTTAATAGGACGAAACTTTTCGGCTTTATTCGTTCCAGCGACTTTTTGAATGGTAATAACTAAGGATTCTTTCCAAACTTGTGGCACGTGCCCAGTTTGCAGCGATTCATTAATTAGGTCCAGCAGGTTGTTTCCGATGACATTAAAGCAATCTTGTACTACTCTTGCATTTACGTTATCTTCTCCTGTCGTTTTGTTCAAAGAAAAGCAAATAGATTTTAGATCCTCTAATGTTATTGGGTGAAAACTTTTTTTTATCTTTATTAAAGTGGCTTTCAGCCTCCTGGGCTTCGCCTGGGTGAAAACTTTCAAAGCTACAGTTAATATTAATCGGTTGTTTTATTTCGTCTGGCTCATCTACCAGATCAATGGATTGATTGATTGATTTTTCCATAACTCTGCTGTTGTTTTTATGCAAATCAATTTTCCTCTGAATATATTCACAACGAGTTTGTTTAACGGATTGCGAATATTTGTTACGCGCGTCTTTGTGCCTATTCAAAAAGATATTTCTATTAGTACTACGCCATTTCTTGTACAGCTTGTCTCTCTTACGTTTAAGACGCAAAAGATCCAAATTGTACCAGCTGTTCGCGCTCTTTACTAAAACAAATTTATTTTCGACTAGTTTATTGGTACATATTTTTAAGACGTCTGTCAAAACAGCTGACGGTATTTGTTTGAAAATCCACGCTTCTTTCGACAAGTCTCAAAATAGCTTTTTTCGAATACTTTTTCCAACATTTCAATTTCACATAATCATTGTCACCACTACTATTATCTTCAACATAAATAATAATGGTTTATGCTCTCCGTCATCTACCGTGGAATGATCCTGTCAACCTTACAGCGTACCAGGATCGTTGCTCACTTTTAGGAATTGAAACATTGGACCATAGGCGTACAGTCATGCAAGCAGTTTTCGCAGCAAAAGTGCTAGTAGGTGAAACCGACTCTCCAGGAATTCTGACCGAACTCTTCATCTACGCTCCTGAACGAGTTCTGCGAACAAGAAACTTTCTACGGCCAACACGATCCAATTTGATTCATGTCATCGCGCTTCAATGAACTCTACGCTCTGTATGATTTCAACTGTTCTACTGGGACCCTTCGTCACCGGATTCAGCGTAGTTGGATGGAGAGCCGCTAGTTTAGAAATGGTGGCATTTGCTACGCACTAGCATTAATGGCGGAGATACTAGATGACTGATTTCATCACGTCAGATTTTTTAAGCATTACCAACAATCAATATGCAACTAGCGATTTGAATTTGGTTCACTGTTGTAGAACCCCTTGGTCCGAAGCATACCTTGAAGCCAGCACCTTGCTATACATATTTGCGCCTTTGTTTGGATTTACTGTATTATTTTGACAGAACATTTGAGAGTGTGTTTGTGAGTTCATTATTAGCAGCGTATTATTTAGCTTGGGGCCGAGCTTGGGACCGATGTGCTAGTGGCTGACTGAGCCAAGAAAAAAAAGATCCTATTTGTTCGGGACCTACTGGTCTTAGAGTTAGTCTATGTTACATATGTAACAGTTTTAAGAACATTCAGTAACCTGAATAAATGCCGTACAATAAAAACAATGTTTTTCGGAATCTTTATAATAACTTTAAGTTGCTTAAATGACATTAATTGACTGATGTTTGCAATGTTTTCTAATTTCAAATTTCCCAAATGAGAATTAAACATAAAAATAACAACAATAACAGTTTTGTGATGATTTTATCACAATTGAAAATTAGGAGGGGGGATCTGTGAGCGTTACGTAATTAAAGGGAGAGTCTGGTCACCTGTTACTTAATGTTACATAAGGGGGAGAAGGGGTCCAAAATCCATTTTTTTGGCGTTACGTAATTTGTGCACAAAGCCTTTCATGATCGGTTACTTTCAAGTCAGAGTTTATAACAACACTAACAGAATCAAAATTACAGTACACATACATGGTCAAACAAAGTTTTACTTTGTCTGGAAATACGCGTATATTCATAACCAATTGTTTTAAAATAAAGAAATCTGCTAATCGTTTCAAATGCCTCGAATTATTAATGTCACAATAATTTATATTAAAATCATTATCTTGGAAGATTTATTCGAGTGCGATCCTTGTAAACTGTTAGTTTTTTCTCAAAATATATTCACTCCAAGCATTGCTAGCTGGCGAATTATCATCCCGTTTATTTTCGCTTCATCCCCGCGTGGTGACGCTAACCAGCGATACACTACTACATCGGCAACGGTCATCCGACATCGTTGAGCGAGTGCACCCGAAGGCGATCGGATTCACCCGTAGTCCCACACAGAGCACCGCTCCCCGCTCCTCGCACAGAAATGCGACGTTCGAGCATACGGTGCGTCAGCAGCAGCAACAGATCAGTAATATTAGTTAAGTTTTTTCCCCTGTCCTTTATCCCACTAGCGTTTAGCGTTAATTTGTGTGTGTTCCTATTTTGTGTTTGTGTGTGATTTAAATTGTTGAGGGCGCGCAACGCTCCCACGAGTAAGGCAAATCGTGCATGTTGAAGAGGTTTCTTCGACATGGACGGTTTATCTGAAAAAGTACCTTTGCCACATGATGATGGGCAACCTTTTTCAATGGTAGAACTCTCTCTCGCACTCCTTTCGTGTGGCAATCAGAGGACTGAAGAGAGCGATAGTTCCTGAAGCCAGCCACTTTTGGTGTGGCGCTAGTGACGATTTGAACATTTTAAGCTTGGCTCACAATGGATTATATTTCTTTACCCTATTTCTTCTACCAAACTACTAGTAACAGTAATTAAGGTAAACCATTATAATACCTGGCTGGTAAACAATTTAAAAAAATAGTCGATTTAATAACCACTGCACTAAGTATAACACGGATTTTTTTTATCGAATCAAATTAACAACAAAACACGATAACTTCTGCCGCGAATATTGTGTTTGCTGCATAAAGCCTTCAAGAAAATCGAGCTGTCAAATCAGCACCACACGCAGTACCAAGTTTTCGGCTTCACGATTGTTGTTCGTAGATGACAGCCGCTTCAGTCCTGTGGTGGCAATACGGCTCCAGGAGCTTACAGCATCAAGTTCAACTTGCTCAAGAACCTCCCCAACGGTGCTAAGAGGCGCATGTTGAACTTGTTTAATCAGTTTCTCGAACTAAACATTGTACCGGATGATTGGAGGCGGGTGAGAGTTATTTCCATTCAAAAACCTGGTAAGCCCGCGTCCGGCCACAACTCCTATCAAGCCATCGCGATGTTATCTTGTATTCGAATGTTGTTGGAGAAAATGATCCTTTTCCACCTGGACAAATGGGTTGAGACGAATAAGATGCTTTCAGATACTCAATATGGTTTCCGCAAAGGTAAGGGAACGAACAACTGTCTCTCGTTGCTTTCCACAGATATCCAGTTAGCTTTTCCTAAAAAAGAGCAAATGGCTTCTGTATTCTTGGATATCAAGGCTTTTGATTCAGTATCTGTTGACGTTCTCTCAGATAAACTCCACGCTTGTGGTTTTTCAACATAAATGAACAATTTTGTGTACAATTTGCTGCCAGAGAAACATATGAGCTTTAACTAGAAATTCGAAGAAAAAATAGTATTCTCCATTTAATTCCAACTACCTTTGCTTATCTTCGACAGATACGCGTATTTCGTCTACAATGTGCAGACTTCTTCAGTGTCTCGTACTAAAGTCGAGTTATTAGTACGAGACACTGAAGAAGTCTGCACATTGTAGGCGAAGTATGCGTATCCGTCGAAGATAAGCAAAGGTAGTTGGAATTAAATGGAGAATACTATTTTTTCTTCGAATTTCTAGTTACAGGCATTCCACTAAACAGCTCAAACCCTCTAGGATTCATATGAGCTTTTCTCATGGAAACTCTACAGCTTTTCGATTTAGCTACATGGGTCTCCCCAGGGATCCTGTTTAAGCCTCCTTTCGTATAATTTTTATGTCAAAGACATTGCCGGTTGTCTAAGTGACAATTGTACGTTGAGACAACTTGCAGAAGACGGCGTAGTGTATGTCACGGGACCTAATGGGGTCGATCTACAAGGAACCTTGCAGGATACCTTAGACAATTTGTCTACTTGGGCTCTAGAGCTAGGTATCGCATTCTCTACGGAGAAAACTGACTTGGTAGTTTTTTCTACGAAGCATAACCCAGCACAACCGAAGCTACAAAATTGGGGTAAGCCAATAACTCATTCCATATTATTTAAATATCTTGGGGTCTGGTTCGATTCAAAGTGCACCTGGAGATCTCACATTGAGTATCTGAAGCGAAAATGCCAGCCAGAAAATGTTCTCTGTACAATTACCGGGGACCACTTCCGCAAGATCTTCTAACGTTGTACCGGACAACGCCGTGTCGGTTATAGAATACGGTAGTTTTTGTTTTCGGTCAGCGGCTCGGTCGCACATCATTAAACTGGAACGTATTCAGTATCGGTGTCTTCGTATCGCGTTAGGTTGCATGCACCCGACTCATACTATGAGTCTTGAAGTGCTGGCTGGCATGTTACCCCTCTCGGGTCAGTTTTCAGAATTATCTCTCCGGCTCCTCACCAGGTGTTAGGTTATGAACCCTCAGGTAATCGGACCTTTTGAAGATTCTTGAGTTGAACCCTCAAACTCGCTTCATGACGTTGTACCATTTGTACATAACACAGGATGCCAGCCCTTCGCTGAATATTCCCAATCATGTTTGCTTCTTCGATTTCGGAAATTCGGTTCATTTTGATTTATCCACGAAACAGGAGCTTCGTGGAATCCCATAGCATCATCGTCCTATGATTGCTCCAGTGATATTTGCTGCAAAATTTGGCCTAGTTGATTCCACCAAAATGTTTTTCAATGACGGGTCTTTGATAGAGGACTCCGCTGGCTTTGGTGTATACAATGAAAATTATAGCATCGCTCGTAAACTTCAAGCACCTTGTTTTGTTTTTGTCGCGGAATTGGCAGCAATTCATTTCTCCTTAGAAACGTTTGCCTCGCTTACACCGCATTTGGCTGCACGCGATCTGGATTTTATGAAATTCATTTATGTGTTTTTGTCTAACATTAGCTTTAGATTATAGTTTGATTAACTTAGTGTGTGACAGCGGTTGTGAGTGTGAGTGTGGTTGTATGTGTGAGTGAGTGATTTTTTAATTATTTTTTAAAATTAAAAACGTTTAGTTAAAAAATTGTAATTTGAAGTTCTAGATATAAGAAAACCATTGTTCCATATGCTTTGTTCAAATTTCCACCCCAATTTTCCCATCCTTAAAATTGTTATTCCTATTAACCTCGAGATGACCGCGAGTAATCGGTACTATCCTCTTAACCTTAGTTCTAATATAACTGATGTATATAAACATGAAAACTTGGCTCTGTAAAGTTGATTCTATTGAGCCTGTACAAATAAATGAATTCATAAAAAAAAACTATATGCGTTTCTGATAAAAAGACTAAATATGGACGTTTTTCCTCTACAATCAGACGCAATTCTACGTAGTTTGTAGACAACCAGGCAATATTGAAGTACAAAATATCGAAATTACTCATTTTGCTACTGAAACACTGCTTTCATTGAAATGCAGGCTGTTTTTTCAGTTCATGTAATCGCTTGAAAATGTCACATTCATAACTAAACGCGCCGTGGTTTACGTCCAAGTTCGTTTTACGTTCGTTATTCGTTTTTTTTACAATTAATACATTTCAAAGCAGTTGATGTGCATTCAGATGTCGTGTGACTTTTACTAAACTTAGAGCATGCTACATTATTTTTAGAATCCATGCTCATATATGATATGATGATGTGATGTGTGATAAAAACCCATCATCAGTGCAAGGATTACCTGGGGGAGTTTGCTCATTTACACTTCCGGTCCGCTTCTTTGCATCTGGCTAAGAAGTACCTGTTGGTCAGTCCCCCACCGATTACCTGTCGATCTGCCAAATTTTGGTAGACCGACTGCTTAGAATTATCTGAAATTGTAATATTCCGCCCACTATATCACAATATATTGCGAGTAGTTGAACGGATTGGAGATAAGGAAAGCATTGGGTATAGGACCAAGTCTCCCCCGGTTGGTACCAAATTAATGAGCGTAGGAATCAATAGAATCAATATCAGTTACTAATGCTATGAGGGGTCACCAACCAAAGGCGCGGCTCAAGTTGTCTTATCTCTATTTGTAGGATATCCACAGAAAAGAGGGCATGCCTATATGACCACGAAGCTGGAGGAATCCTCATTCATCCGGAGGCAGAATGGTTATCAAGAGCATACAAAACCAGGACGAGAACGATAAGGACTTGAACAAGAAGGAAAGTAAACAGAAAAGGAAAGAAACAACGAAGATGGGTAAGAATGTTACAGTTTTACTTATTATATACATAAAACCATAACTAAATAGGGCTACAAATGGTGAGTTGACAACTTGGCAGGAGGGTGTGACCGACCTCTGGTCCTCACTAGTTCCTACCTCACGCCTCCACGAGTCATATGATCACAAAAGACTGCCAGCTGAAACATGGAGACGCTGGTTGGCGTAGCCTGGGCAATGTTGTCAATCTGACAATAGCGAAGTGAGGGGGTGCGACCGGTAAATCATGTCATAATTTTCCATTATCATATCTTTCAGGTCTACCAGGTCATCAGGTATTAAAAAATAATTTAACATTTAATATTAATTTTTTTTTCTCATGGCAGTCATACATTGTCTAAATTTTCTGGTTCATAATGGATGCGAAAGTTTGTCTACAATTGCAACAAAACAGCAGTCGGCACAGATGTAATTTTCAGATCATATTATAATATCCCTCGACTATATATTATCATAAAGGACATTGTTTATTAATAACCATTATCAATCTTCTTTATCACCATCATTATCATTTTTATCATTACTGGTGTTTTTGGGATTTATATTTTAACATTTTTTTTTTAAATAATTTCTCCTGATAGGTTATATATAATTTAAATTATTATGTCTTATATGTCCAATTATCATTATGATCTAGAAGTATCTAGTTGAACAAAAGAAGCTACGACAGAATCTATGGTAGGCTTTTGCACTTATTACCTAATGTATTTTTAAATTTGTTTGCAAATGGACCTTTTTCCAAATCTGAGCTGTTTGCCATTCGGATAGTGTCTGATGTGTCTGCATCATAACTCACAATATCATTATATTTGATGAAATTGTTTTATTGATTTTACATCTTAGATGATTTAAAAATTTATTGTTGTTTTTTTGTTGTTGTTGTTTGTTGTTTTTTCCATTTGTCTTTAACTCCCTTACACAGGAGCAATAATTATATAGCCAGCAAAAATAAAAGCGTATTGCTGTTATAAAATCAACATCAAGCAGCAAATAGTGACCATGGCAACAGTAAATTAAAATGTATATATGTTATTTTTGTATAATTTAACAAAATTTTTAGGATACCTCAAACCAAGATTTTGGGAAATTGCTGCTATCGCTGAAAACAAACAAAAACTTGCATAAGCGTGAAACCACAGAACTCTACACTTTAACACTTTACAACATTTCTTACATTTCAGGATCCACCAAAGGGAGATCATAAATAATAGATACCGAGTTATTACAGTATTTTTCATTTACATAAATACATACACTATTATATAAATATTTCATGGGAATGGGAGGGACCATCAGGGCACCCGATTGAAGCACTCTGGATGGGGAGAGTGGAAATGCCAACTCCCCATTGTTAACAGTTTGTGAATAGAGGGCGGGCTCTTCTCCCCGCCCAATTGACGTGGTGATGGTGAACAGTGTAGTTTGTTTCTGCAGTGCTGTGATTAATTACCAATTAATTAGTGTGAAATAGTGAATTTTGTGCCTAATTATACTTCCCATCGCGCACAGAAAGTGTTTTTTCAACCAGATCAGTAGGAGACGATTGGTCTCCCGTGCTGGTTTTCGTTCAATTTTGGAAATTTTTGCCCCAGTGACGGCTGGCGGCCGGTGAATACTATTTTTTTTGCACATTGTTTTTTTGGTCTCTCTGTATTGTGTGTTGCTTGCATGCCGTCCGTTTGATGTGGATAGGTTGTAAGCGAAATGGCAGCGTGCAAACAGTGTGGGGACTCTATACTGCCTAGTGATATCCCTACTGCTTGCTCAAGTTGTGCTAGAGTATACCATTATAGGTGTACTCCACTGACAAAAGCGGTAGCCAAGACAAAAGCGGTAGTCAGTGAGAATGATAATGTGCTGTTCAAATGTGGTGATTGTTTATTAGGCCATGGTTGTGGCGAGCAGAATGTATTGCTCCCGACCGTCCAAAAGTTTGAAGAGGAGATGAAGAAGATTTCGTCTCTATCTGATTCGATCAGTGGCGTTCGGGAGCACATTGCTGCTCAAATAAACAACGCGTTAGTTACCGGCATGGATTTATTGGGGAAAAATTTGAATAGTACCTTGGAGAAGGCAATTTTGGAATTGAATAAGTCTGTGGGCAAACAAATGGAAAGTATGAAATGTTCATTTATTGAATTTAATTCGATTAGTAAAGCAGCTGCAATGAACGTAAAGCAAGGGACATCAAGTACGGCATCGGAGCCTAGCCTGAATCCCAGAGGCAAAAAACGTAAAGTACAGGAAGACGTTAGCGAGACGTCGAATGATGTTTTTATTGAAAGTATTAGTTTCGCGGATGTAGTCAAGAGTAATTCTGGGACTAACAATAATAATAAAAATGATAAAAATATTAGAAAAAAAAGTAATGCGAATGAATTCAAGAAAGTTACTCGTAAGGCTCGTCCGGTCATTGTGATCAAACCGAAAGAGTCCAATCAGAACAGCGATGATACTCGCAAGTTTTTAAATAGTAAATTGGATCCAAAAACACACAAGATCCGTAACTTTAGAAATGGGAAAGATGGCTCTATTATTGCTGAGTGTGCAACGGGATGCAACGTTAATGTTGTGAAAGATGGCATTATTAGCGATTTGGGTGAAAATTATAATGCTGTTGTTCCCTCATCGGTGCCAAGGCTTAAAGTGATGGGCATGAGCGAGAAGTTTTCCTCCGATGACTTCATTCGGATTTTAAAAGATCAAAATGAAGACATCGCGATTAATGAAATTAAAGTGATAAGAATGTATGAAAATCCACGCTTCAAGTACAATAAGTTTAACACGGTAATTGAAGTTGATGAAAACACCTATGATTGTTTATTAACCGCAAAACACGTTAATATTAAATTTGATTGGTGTCGTGTTGTTCCAGAGATTCAAGTTTTGAGATGTTTCAAATGTGGAGAATTTGGCCATATGAGCATGGATTGTAAAAATAATATAGCATGCTCTAAGTGTAGTGAAAGTCACACGACATCTGAATGCACATCAACTGCTTTGAAATGTATCAATTGTAAAAAACGAATAACGAACGTAAAACGAACCTGGACGTAAACCACGGCGCGTTTAGTTATGAATGTGAAATTTTCAAACGATTATATGAACGAAAAAAAACAGCCTGCATTTCAATGAATAGCAGCCAAGTTTCAGTAGCAATGTGAATAAATTCGATATTTTGTACTTCAATATTGCCGGGTTGTCTACAAACTACGTAGAATTGCGTCAGATTGTAGAGGAAAAACGTCCATATTTAGTCTTTTTATCAGAAACGCATATAGTTGACATGCAAGCATTTGATCAATATAGTATTCCGGGATATAATGTGGCTGCTTGTTTATCACATTCTAGACACACTGGCGGCGTTGCTATTTATGCTAAGGAATCAGTTCAGTTCAAGCTTCAATTGAACGAAGTTTGTGACGGCAATTGGTTTTAAGCATTGCAGTTGTTCGAGGCATGCAGATCGGTAATTATGGTGTATTGTATCATTCTCCCAGTTCTAGTGATCAGCGTTTTATTGAAATTTTGGAAAACTGGTATGAGATTTTCGTAGATTCTAGTAAACTAAACGTGCTTGCTGGTGATTTTAATATAAATTATTGTGACATTAATAATTCGAAGCATTTGAAACGATTAGCAGATTTCTTTAATTTAAAACAATTGGTTAATGATTATACGCGTATTTCCAGACACAGTAAAACTTTGATTGACCATGTGTACTGTAATTTTGATTCTGTTAGTGTTGTTATTATCTCTGACTTGAAAGTAACTGATCATGAAACCATTATTATTAACGTTGAAGATAATACTAATGGTGACAGTGATTATGTGAAATTAAAATGTTGGAAAAAATATTCGAAACAAGCTATTTCAAGACTTGTCGAAAGAAGTGTGGATTTTCATATAAATACCGGTTCTCTAGATCAGAAATCAGCTGTTTTGACAGACGTATTAAAAATATGTACCAATAAACTAGTTGAAAATAAATTTGTGTTAGTAAAGAACTCGAACAATTTTGGAACTTGTTGTAAAAGGCCAGCTGTTAACGTATTTAAATAGTAATAATTTGATTGCACCGGAACAATCGGGATATCGCGAAGGTCATTCATGTGAAACAGCGTTAAATTTAGTTCTAGCAAAATGGAAAGAAAATGTAGAGCGTAAAGATACGATTGTTGCTGTTTTTTTGGATCTGAAACGCGCTTTTGAAACGATTTCTCGGCCCTTGTTGTTAAAATCAATCAAGCGCTTTGGATTTTCGGGTTCTGCATACAGATGGTTCGAAAGCTATTTGTCTGACAGAACTCAACGGACGGCTTTTAATGATTCTGTTTCGAGCCCTGTGGAGAACAGCCTTGGCGTACCACAAGGGAGTGTATTAGGGCCCATTTTATTCATTCTATATATTAATGACATGCGACGAGTCTTGCGATTTTGTGATATTAATCTTTTTGCTGATGATACCGTGTTGTTCATTGCAGCTAAAAGCCTCGAGGAGGCCGTTTCACATTTGAATGCAGATTTACGTTCTCTAAGTAGATGGTTAAAGTACAAACAGTTGAAATTAAACATAAGTAAAACTAAATTCATGGTAATTTCGCGGAATCGAGTTAACGAAGACGTCTCTGTTAAAATTGATGATGTGACAATTGATCGCGTTCGTGAGATTAAATATCTTGGCATGATTATTGATGATAGATTAAAATTTGACTCTCACATTGACGATGTCATCAAGAAAATAGCCAAGAAGTACGGTATTCTCTGCCGATTGAAAAACGATTTAACTATTGCTAGTAAAATACAATTGTACAAATCTATCATCTCTCCTCACATTGAATTTTGCCCTTTCATTTTGTTTTTAGCTAATCAAACACAAATATCGAGATTACAGCGGTTGCAAAATAAGATAATGCGGTTGATCTTGAGATGTAACAGGTTCACTTCCTCCTCTTTTTTGTTAGATGCCCTACAGTGGCTATCCGTGAAGCAGAGAGTTGTGTATTTGACAATGGTGTTCATTTTTAAAGTAATAAACGGTTTACTGCCTCGATATTTGTGTAATCGAATTGAAAGAGGAAGTGACATTCATAGATATAACACTAGAAACGCGGATGATGTTAGAACACCATATTTATTGTACGGAGCTTCACAAAATTCATTGTTTTTTAAAGGTATAAATGTTTTCAATTCGATGCCTATACACATCAAACGTGCAGCAACATTAACAGATTTTAAGAGACAATGTATTTCACACATCAAAGCTGCCTTTTGAACAGCTACTCTGTTAACTTTTTACTCTTGACTAATTTTGTATCTTGACGATGTTATTACAACGGATATTTTGCATGGTTTATTGTTAAATGTTTTATATTTGTCATGGGGCACAAACAAACTATATTTTTCGCCTCGATGATGATGATGGATTTAAAGTTTTTATTTTGTTATTGTAATTTAAAGTAGTCTTCATTTTTTGTGTAGTCTTCAAACGTTTGAGCCTCGCGCGCGGTATACAGGTATAAAGGACTTCTTTTTGAATTTACAAAAAAAATATTGGCCTTTGATGCTTGAGAAGATGCCATGAAATAGTAGTGGGTTGTCTGGCTGATTGTCGGGGAATTCTTTGTCAGTTCTGTTGTGGTTGAAAGTAAAAGTTTGACTAGGGCCGGTCCAGGATTTTTTCGGTTTGGAAATTTTCTTGATTTCCCTGTTTGGGGATATCCTTGGTCAGCCCAAAACTAAGGTGGCGGTTCCATTCGTGTTGAAACCTCACTCTGTAGCGGGCAAGATCGGATATTGGCTTGTATTTTGATAATTTCCTTATACAGAATTCTGTGATTTGAATTGTAATAGAATTTTCTGATCGCTGGGTTTATTTGCGAACATTTGTGGTTGACATCAATAGCTTTTCACAATTATATCGCTGTAAAGCAAATGAACAGTTTTGGAAGAAGTTTATATCTGTAGATACAATCAGTTCGTTTTTGGTTTTGCATAACTGGTTGAATTGTTTTTAAATAAATTATCTAATAGATAAATCGTCTAGCTCAAACCTTTGTAGGGGTAAGTGGCGGGACCATCATCATCATCATCATCATCATCATCAAAAAAATTGGGGCATCCTCGTGTTAGATTGCTTGCTCTTTTGACCAATTGTCCAATCTTGTTGTTGGAAGGAGATTCTTTATATCCCTGTGGATACGTATAAGTGATGTTGCCTATCGATCTACCCAACCCCTTTTTGGCCCTTCATACAATGGCATGATTAGGATAATCAGTGGTTATTAAAGCTTGATCAAGTCTAACAGCGAGGAGAGCTCACTGCTGTCGGACTTAGTTTCCGTGCTACAATGGGTGGTAGTACATATCATACATCATACATCATACATAAAACCATAACTAAATACGCGCCAGCATAAAAAAACTGAATTTTGATTCTAGAAGTGTTATTGCATCTCATATATTCATTTGATATATGGGTGTATTCATGCGGGGCTTATTGCATATGATAGCGACCTCAGAATGTACGTGTAGTAACAGGCATTCTCGAAATGGGTCGTTGGAACTGCAATAGAGCCCTCACCAGCCATGTCCAAACACTACACTGCACGCCGAGCTACTTTGCACCACGCTAGTGCGTGCATTATGTTCGCCTCTTTGACTCCGTGCATCCAGGCTAACACCCAACACCGGTGGGTACAACAGCAATGTCAGTGCTCGTGGTTTGGCTTTGGACACCGTGACTGATGCTTCGGCAAACACCACAGCCGAGTGTTTCCGATTTTGTCCGATTGCAGAATACACGCGTGGTTTATTTTTTTTCTTTCTAACCGAGCCGTGCTTGTTAAATTCAATCAACTTATGCGCCCGTCACTCAACAGCCAAGAAAACAAACCAATAAGCTAATTATCAAATTTTAAGAATCATCCAACTAGCATTGCTCTATCCGTGGCAACCAGTGTCATACTGGGTGTAGTATGTTGAGAGCTTTCTTGTTATCGTAGCCACTCGGCTCGTGTATTTTTCCAAAAATCAGACCTGGTGTCAGAAGCAATACACGAGCGTGTACACTCGTGTCGCGTGCATTGCGTTGCGGGTTCATCTGTAAGCACGAAACTGAAGTGGCGAATTTCAGCCACTGAGTGGTGTGTTTGCAGTCAAGTTCTGCTCTCGTGCAGAACGGTCCGGTGTTTTTACCAAGGCTGGCCATCACCTTTTATCTCCAGGGCTAAAAGTGTTTGCACGTATAGATAGCATAATGTCAAAAATAGGTGCAGAATTGCACACACACACACACACACACACACACACACACACACACACACACACACACACACACACACACACACACACATCAGTGCAAGGATTACCTACGGCTGCAGGGCTATTCACAGCAGGTTGTTCTGAGAGAATAGCCTACGTGATGGCTTCTTGTAGCAGGGTCAGCCGATCTCAGTGAGGACCTTCGGAAGACTACGGCCAGAAGGCCGCGTGTCTTCGCATGACAAGGGACTGGCGACTCCACGAACCCTTGTCCAGTCAACAAATCCTTCGACTGCCTTAGGCTACCCCCCTAGGGAATCCCCGTTATATAGTTGTTAAAGGAACAGTGGAAATTTTAGCATAAATGATTTATAGAATGTTAAGACAAAAAGAAAATTTCGAGGCTATACTGAACTTTAGATTCAATTAACACATTTATTTTTGTTTTTATTTGCACTAGTAAATGAACTGGGATATTGCAAATTTCTACTGTTCCTTATAAAATAGTTGTGGGCAATAAAATGAGGAAAAATCTCACAAAAAAAGAAAAATTACAATTCAAATAACTTGCCATAAAAGCATATCTGTCTCTATGTTGCAAAATAAAATCAAGAAATACTATTTCCAACGCATTTTCCACTGCATGTTGTTCGTATAGCACTCATTTGCTTTTATAGACTGGACCAAGAACTTAACTGCACATACTGTGCTGGTTTTTACAAGCTCTCACTCTTCTCATATAGAAGGACATCATGAAAGACCCACTTGCTATGTATACAAATTTCAACTTGAATAATTTACATTAAATTTAACGCTAGAAAAATTAAATCACTTGACTATGTAAAAAGCAGCTACAGTAAGTCAACGCTTTTCCAACCGTTCACCTACCGAAAACCCAACCTATCTCTAGTTGCATTATTAAATTGACATATGAAGTGATTGTAACAATCCTCCCAACCTCCCTCGCGTCCTTACACAATAAATGAGAAAGCAAGCAAATATTAAATAAAACTACAACCATTAAATTGAGCTAAGGTATTGAATAAATAGCTTTTAATTTATACTGTTAAATAGAACGGATTTTGAAAAAATTTCAGATAAATAATTTTGACGCTTTTGTTACTATCACTTTATTTTCAAGACATAAATATGTTTATTTATTTGTTTCACGACATGAATATGTTTTTGAGATATTGTCTTCAAAATATGGTAAAAATGAATTATTTGTTGCTTTGCAAACCAGCTCTCCTCGATATCCTAAATGGACAAGACCTGCTGGACCCGCAGCTGCCTCCGCCGGCACTCGTCCACATCAACCCGGCCGCCGCCGACTTGTCGGAAACCTTCTGGTTTTAACATGATATCTATACATTAATTGTTATTTTATATATTCTCCGTGCGAGGAGTAACGATTATGATGTTGAAGGAGATGTTCGCTCATCACCATGAGGCACCAAGAGTGAACAACAATGTTTTTTGGCTAGAATTGAAAGATATGAAGAGAAAGTTTTTGATAGTTCCGCTAGTGTGCGGCAGGCTCGGAAACATAGCAGATGTTTTAGGAAAATTGAGCGAAAAGGGCATGTGTACAGTGGTACTCGAACCAACGACATTTTTGCCTAACATCCCACTGCGGGGTAGGTTAAAGCACGGACTAAGTCCGCCACTTCAACAGGCAAAAATGTCCGGTTGGAAGACGCTCATGTACCACTGTGGCTTGTATAGTTATTCTAGCGATCTATTGTGTGCACTCTGTTTACTGATGCGCACATGGGAGAGGAACTCTCTCCTTTTTTGGGTTTGTTTTGATTCATGTGCGCATCAGTAAACAGAGTGCACACAATAGATCGCTAGAATAACTATACAAGCCACAGTGGTACATGAGCGTCTTCCAACCGGACATTTTTGCCTGTTGAAGTGGCGGACTTAGTCCGTGCTTTAACCTACCCCGCAGTGGGATGTTAGGCAAAAATGTCGTTGGTTCGAGTACCACTGTACACATGCCCTTTTCGCTCAATTTTCCTAAAACATCTGCTATGTTTCCGAGCCTGCCGCACACTAGCGGAACTATCAAAAACTTTCTCTTCATATCTTTCAATTCTAGCCAAAAAACATTGTTGTTCACTCTTGGTGCCTCATGGTGATGAGCGAACATCTCCTTCAACATCATGATATCTATGTCTAATATACTCTTCTTGCACTGATTAATTTACAAACTAGGCCTGCACACCGAACCAAAATTCACTTTGGCACGGTTGTGGTATTTTCCTCTAGAATCTAACTCTAGATATTGACACTTGGTTGCAGAAAACCGAATCAATAAGAAAAATAAACTCGCTTATGACCTCTAACTTTACACGGTTGCTAAACAATACATACTATCTTCCCCCACAATACCCGCGAACAACGATACTTTGGACCTGAGCTCGTTTGAGCAAAAATCACCAACACACAACAGCGCAATTGATTGTATACTGGTTTTTGAATGAATCGCGAGCACGGCGCGATCCCGCGACACGCAACACTCTTCTAACTTCAGCTCACTGGAACCAATTGCACACCCACACTAGTAATCCGCGACGCAGAACAAGGTTTAGAATCCATGCTCATATGTCCAAATTCTCCACATTTGAAACATCTCAAAACTTGAATCTCAGGAACAACTTGACACCAATCAAATTTAATAAGGAGTGTATAGAAAATAAGCTATCCACAAACTTTCTTTCAAATTATGTTGAAAACCGATATTTTATTCATACAAAAAATTGATCCTTTATTGTACGAGGTTAAACTTGAACATAATGAAGACCGGATGAAATTTAAGTTATTCCTTCACGAATTTTCGAACTTTGGATCGAATGCTCTTCATCATGTTCCGGACAAGTGTTGCATCGTAGTTTTTGGACGCTTGAGCCCAAATCTTTTTGAACTTCTGTATGTTCCCAGCTGCCTTACCAGTCTTCTTGAAGACCCTCTTCACGATTGCCCAGTAACGTTCGATGGGTCGAAGCTGAAATCTATACCCTTTTCCGCAAGCCAATTGAGAGTGGTTTTGGCATAGTGAGCCGACGCTAAATCCGGCCAAAACAGTGGAGGTGTACTATGCTTCTTATATAAAGGCAACAATCTCTTCTGGAGACACTCAGATTGATAGATTTCCGCATTTATAGTTCCGGTAGTGTAAAACATCGTTGACTTCAAACCACAGGAACATATTGCTTGCCAAACCAGTTCCTTTCGACCGAATTTCTCCACTTGAATCGACCTGTCCGCATCGCTCACATCCTCCCCAACAACGGCAGTAAAGTATTGTGGACCTGGAAGGGTTTTTGAGTCCTCCTTTAAACGCATGCATCCGGACGCTGCAAAAGACGCGAATACAATTTCCGGGCCCTTGTTGCTGCTCGTTTCTTATGTTCTGCACGTTGTTTCGAGATTTTCTGCTTCTTGTAGGTCTTTAGGTGGTTTCGCCTCTTGATACGCTGGATGCACGGATGGACGTTCCTGCTTTTTTGGCCAAATCACGTATTGACATTGATTTGTTCTTCATGATTAGAGATACCACTTTCCGCTCCAGTTTCGGGTTGGAAGAACCGGGTTTTCTGCCTCTTCCTGGTAGCTCATCCAAAGAATAGTGTTCCCCAAACTTATTAATGATGGTTTTAACACTCGCATGATGAATTCCAAACCGCTTCGCCAATTTTCGCATAGTAGTACCCTTCTCACTTAGCCATGTGTCCAGAATCTTAATTTTCACTTCCTTTTCTATACGCGACATTTTGAAAACGCAGAATTTGAACCGCACAAACAAGTAAACAAAAGAAAGCTGACAGTCAAACGCACAGCATGCGGTGTTCAGAGCATAAAAAAACCATCACAAATATATGCGTACAACGCAAATGTATGTGGATAGCTTATATTCGATACACTTCTTATTAACGTTTTTCGCGGTCAATAAACAATTATAAGTGTTTTTATCAACTTCAATTACAGTATTAAACTTGTTGTACTTGAAACGTGGATTCTCATACATTCTTATTACTTTAACTTCATTAATCGCGATGTCTTCATTTTGATCTCTTAAAATCCGAATGAAATCATCGGAGGAAAACTTCTCACTCATGCCCATCATTTGAGGTCTTGGCACCGATGAGGAAACAACAGCGTTATAACTTTCTCCCAAATCACTTATAATGCCATCTTTCACAACATTAACGTTACATCCTGTTGCACACTCAGCAATAATAGAGCCATCTCAAAGTCAAAATCTTGCACGACCCTCTCCGATTTGGATGAAACTTTGCACATGTCTTCGGAATTGGTGATGATGGATTTTTCGCCGGTTAAGGGAATTTTTTGACTCAAGACAAATTTTTCAAAAGGGCGTATGGGTTTTGTCATGCGTATTTTTAAAAAACTCATAACTCGAAAACCGTTGGTTGTAATAAAATTGCGCCTGAGAAAAAGTTGTAGTTAATTAATTTGACTTTATGAAAAAAATTTGCACACTGTAAAGAAAATAATGTTTTCTTCAAAATAATCAAAAATTTAACTTGAAAATCAATAAGCACATCTGTCCAACGTACGATTTTTATAATTTTTTTTTCAAAAAGGCTTTGAGTCATAAAAAGAAGAATAGAAGTTGTTTTACGATGGAGCAACTTAAGATAAAAAAGTTCTTAGAAGTAAGAAAAATTCAAGTTTTTTCCAATTTGTTGTTTTTGCATAAATAACCATATTTTAATAACATAGTACGATTCTTCTAGTGATTTTTAACAAAAATGATCTTGGTGAGCAGCATTCTATATGTACCCGTCTTCGAGATAATTTGAAATTAATGTCGAAAAAATGGCTTTTTCCATGAAAATATCCCTTTTTCAAAAGTAAGTCGTGATTGTCCATCTTCAAAAGTATTTTTTTTTCAAATTGTACATAAAATTTTCAACAACTATTCTTTTGACACCAAGAAGTTTGAACATCTTGTTAATCAACGAAAATAACGAATCTTAATTACCAAATAAAAATTTTGAGTTTTTTTTGTTCATACATGATTTATTTATTTTTTCTACTATTTAAAAAAAAAATTATTTACATTTTTACAAACACTATTTCCTAACATTCCTATAAATATTATGAAAACTCAGTATTTCGTCAGTTGAAAATATTTTCGCAGCGATTTTGTTATCTGCAACTGTAATGAAGGAGTGATATTTCTGTGTACCAGGAATCATTTTTGTTTGTTGATAACTACCACCCCATTCTGCAGCTCCCTCTTCATATTCTTCTTGTGAAACATAGCAAAATTATATTTTTGTGAAATTTTCTTGATTTCTCTTAATAGCCCAATCATACAAAGTTTTCGCACTTGTTATTGGATGTTCATGTTGTTTGGCCAAGCTTGCTCTTGTTGCCATTCGTTTTAATGTGCCGCCAATTGCATCACATGGTCCCTTACCATGTGAAGTTGCGAAAAAATGCCACTCAGAATGAATGTTGTATTTCTCTTTAAACTTGCAGAGGCTTGTATTTCTATTTTTGTATTGGGAAGCAGCCCCATCAGACATAAAATTGGCCTTTTTTATATTCATTAGTTGATTTAAATACGTTAGTAATTTAGAAATAAATACTTGTACCGCAATTGTATCATGTCTTAGAACTTCTGATATCACAACAAAACTTAGATTTTTAAGCATTCCTGACTCCATATAATAAATAACAACGGATGAATTGTAGCCTGATCATTGTTCCAATGATGACTTTAAGTACAAATGAATAATTCTCTGCAAAATCGCAAATAATTACTACTTCTCCTTCTTTTAATGAAGACTTTGTATCTTTTAAAAATTTAGATTGCTTTGTTTTTATATAATCATGAGTTAATAGTTTTTCTAATTTCTCGCTAAAATATTCAACAAATTCACCGACAGGTTTTAATAGCGTTTCTGAATAACATCTATCAGTTGTAATCCATTGTTCGAACGATATCTCAGACAAGTTATTTTTTTCAAGTTCTTTTAACAATCTTATCTCAAATTCTGACAGCGTGGGACAATTTTCGCATTCACGGAGATAACAATATTTTGATCTTGATGATGAATTACACAATAACTTCTCAAAATGTTGATTACAATCAGTGTTGAATGAATATTTTTTTAAACTGTGAAGCATTAAATCAATATTTTCGTGAATTGCGCAAACACAAACGTTGTGAGAACCTGAAGCATTTAGCAATTTACAATGTTCTGGTCGAAATGCTGCAAAAGTACTAAATCCAATTTTATGTTCACTGACTTCTTTAAATCGAGTGAAAGTTTCTCTAAGTGATGAAAGTAAAAACCGTTTTTGAATTTGTGCTTGACGCTTACCATTAGTGTTTACAGAGACATAATCTCTTTGTCCCGGCATGGCTCTGATGTCGTCTTCGTCAAAAAATTGTATCACTTGATTCTTTATATCCGGATTCAAACGATTCCCCGATCTGTCGTTGGGGGTAGACAATACTCCATTTTCGGCTGCCAATTCTTTTGCTTGTAATGCAAGGTATTTGTTTGTTTCAAATTTGCTCGTTATCTGCTGAATCGTCCACGAATTAGGCAAAACTGTTAATATACGTATTTTATCTATTCTCGAACAATCTGGTTCTATGAATTTTTCTTTCAATTTGGAAATAATTTCATCATATTCCACAACCTTTGTTTTCAATCTAGCTAACTCTTCGACTTCTTCTTGTGGTGGTAACCTGAATAGATATTTTCTAATACCTGCTACAATTTCGGCAAATTTTTGCCAACGGTATTTATCGTTTTTAAATTCTCTAATGGATATCGGAGACACATTTATTCCTGCAATTCCATTATTGAATAACTCAATGTTGTGTATCCTGGAATAATCCGGTAGGTCACTGTCCTGAGAAGATGCCGAGGTAATTGAAGCTGCCGATGGTATTTCCTCTAAATCGTTCCGTGATGTGGTTGGTGCTTCGTCATGTCCACCGTTTTCTGGTTACTCCACTCTTTCGACAGGATTACGACGATACGAATATAACCGACATGAATCACAAATTCTTAATGACGTGTCCAAATGGACGTACACTGCATGGATAAAAGTTTTTCAATTAACTTGTCAGTTAAATTTCTAAGTTTAGGCAAACACCATCTCCCGATTTCACGAAAAGGTTTACAACAATGCTTTGTTTCGAGTTCCATTTCAAATCGTTTTACACTTTACGCTACTTATGAAAGACACTGTTAAACTGTTGTCATGACTTTGTAATGTAATCATTTTTATACGTACTAGTGCGTAAAGTGCGTACTTAAGGTACTTTTTTTAAATATTGGTATGTGCATGTAAATTATATTTTCTGTCAACACCAAAAGGAATGCATGAATAGGTATAAATGGGTGTAACAATTGTATTCTTACTGGTATAAACAGTTTAACTAATTAAATACATTATGTTTCTACCTGACAAAAAAAAATACGCTTGTACACTAACATGAATACTAATTATTTTTGTTTCGGGTTAGGTTTTCATAATATACTGTAAGTAAAAGCAGCAAATTTTGTCGTGTTACCTACAGTAAATATCAGGAATCAGTTTGTCTAGTATTCTCGGTAATAAAAGGTATATTGTAGAAAATTTTATGTGCAATTTGAAAAGAATACTTTTGCAGATGGACAATCACGACTAACATTTGAAAAAGGGATATTTTCATGGAAAAAGCCATTTTTTCGACATTTATTTCAAATTACCTCGAAAACGGATACATTTAGAATGTTGCTCACCAAGAGCATTTTTGTTTAAAATCACTAGAAGAGTCGTATTATATTATTAAAACATGGTTATTTATGCAAAAACAACAAATTAGAAAAAAATGAATTTTTCTCAACTAGAAATTAGAAGAACAATTAGTATCTTCCATTTAATTCCAACTACCTTTGCTTATCTTCGACAGATACGCGTATTTCGTCTACAATGTGCAGACTTCTTCAGTGTCTCGTACTAATAACTCGACTTCAGTTTTTATTACTTCTACTTCGAATTTTTATTACTTCTAAGAACTTTTTTATCTTAAGTTGCTCCATCGTAAAACAACTTTTATTCTTCTTCTTATGACTCAAAGCCTTTTTGAAAAAAAAATTATAAAAATCGTACGTTGGACAGATTTGCTAATTGATTTTTAAGTTTAATTTTTGATTATTTTGAAGAAAAAAAATTTTTTTTACAGTGTACATATTTTTTTTATAAAGTCAAATTAATTAACTACAACTTTTTCTCAGAAACAATTTTATTACAACCAACGGTTTTCGAGTTATGATTTTTTGAAAAATACGCATGACAAAACACATACGCCCTTTTGCAAAATTTGTCTTGAGTCAAAAAATTCCCTTAACCGGCGGAAAATCCATCGTCATCAATTCTGAAGACATGTGCAAAGTTTCATCCTAATCGGAGAGGGTCGACTTCAGTCATTTGCTCATTTGGCAGAGAAATGCTCACTTGCGAGTATCATCGCTGTTCTGATAGGACTCTTTCAGTTTGATCACAATGACCGGAAGGCTCTTACGAGTAACTTCCTTGAATTCAGTCACATTGCTTTTTTCCCTAATGGTTTTATCATTATTACTCTTTACTCTTTACTACATCCGCGAAACTAATACTTTCAATAAAGCCATCATTCGACGTCTCGCTAACGTCTTCCTGAACTTAACGTTTTTTGCCTCTAGGATTCAGGCTAGGCTCCGATGCCGTACTTGTTGTCCCTTGCATTACGTTCACTGCAGCTACTTTACTAATCGAACTCAATTCAAAAAATTAACATTTCATGCTTTCCATTTATTTTCCCACTTATTTATTTAATTCAATTGCCTTCTCTAAGGTACTATTCAAATGTTTTCCCAATAAATCCATGCCGGTCACTAACGCGCTGTTTGTTTGAGCAGCAATGTGCTCGAATCAGATAGAGAAGAAATCTTCTTCATCTCCTCTTTTAACTTTTGGGCGGTCGGGAGCAATACATTCTGCTCGCCACAACTCTGGCCTACACTCAAAAAAATCGACAAGTTGTTTCCACGTGAAATTCCACGTAACTTTCACCTGAACACGTAACCAAATCTTCTTCAGTAAAATCAGGTGAACATTACGTGTCAGTCAATTGTACGTGAAAATTCACGTAACATTTATGTGATTTTCACGTAGATTGAAGATGTACATGGAAATCACGTAGCTCTTACGTGATTTCCACGTGTTTATTACCGGTTTTGCAGTGGACGAAAATTACGTGCGTTTCATGTGGAAACAACGTGTCGATTTTTTTGAGCGTAATGAACAATCACCACATTTGAACAGCACATTATCGTTCTCAGTGACTAGCTTGGCTACCGCTTTTGTCAGTGGACCCGCATAATCACAAACCATTACTGAACTATTTAACTTATTGTTGAGGATCGCATCCATTATTGTTACGTCATTTACACTTATAGTTGACAACTATAAACTAACAATCTCCACTTTAGTTTCAACAATATATCAGATGGTAAAAGGCCAAATAACAATATGCTGAATAGGTGGTTAAGTTAGGTTACCATAAAAAAATGGCAATTTTCACGAACAAAATTTTAGCTGTACTATATGTCAAAAAGTTAGAATATAATCCAGACCGAGTGCAGACAATAATGAACCTTTCAATGACAATATGGCAAACAATAACAATATGTGTTAATGTAGAGGTCGTATGGTGAAAATGAGATTAAACTATTCGATAACAATAACATAAAATGTGAAAATATATCTTATAATCGAAATACAGTTTCGACTATATAGCAAATTGTTTTTCGTTATGCGGGGAGTAAACTTATACTTATGACAGACATACAACGATGACCGTTGTACCACGGACTAATTACGGACATCGGACAGACGATTTTTTCATGACGCAACTGATCAAAATTTTCAGTGTATCAAGTTCCATGTATACTAGAATATCATATTCAGAGTAGTACTAGAAAAAACAGCAGCACTGCTTCTTTTTCAATTTCGGCAACATTGTTTTCTAATCAAAACAAAGTCAACCGTTGTTCGTCGTTTTTATTTAATTTTGCGAAATTACAAATGTACAATCGATCACGCTGTAAAGTTGTCAAGAAATTCAATGGCGATGACTTCGGTATGTAAGAAAATAATATAATCAACCATCTTTTTGGGTCTATAGTTCTTTTTTCAGGTTTCCTTCGGCCACACGGGTGTGTTAGGATAGATGTAGCTTCTCCCTCATCGGTCGCTCGCGAAAAAGTACGGAACTCGAGCATTTCACATTAGTTTCATTCGACAACGTTTCTCGCCACTGTTCAACCTTCTTGGTTTATTTTACGTTGCGTTTGAGTTGCTGACCATCTGAACCACAAAGCATTAAGGTGCCATTACATATGTTCCTGTACCACCACCTTTGCCTCGAGATGAACGTACCACGAGCACCATACCTTATAAAATTGCTTTGCTAGCATATCCCAATCCACACCTACAACATTTAAATGTGATCCGGAATCAATTAGAAATTGTACCGGACTCGACGTACCGATGCGACTATCCACCTGAACATCTTGAAGAGACAGATCATTGATATGCAATAACGGAGGAGATAAATCGTAATCCAAAGATGAATAAGCTTTTGGGCTTCGACATTTTCATTATATCTTTAATTCGGTTTATTTATTCTTTCAGCTTTTAATCCATAATCTTTAACCTGATCACGGTTTTCATCCATAGGAACTCCAGAACTCTCGTAAGAATTGCGATTTTGCTAAACGTTGGGCATTCATTGCTACCGTGGGAAGGACTAATGCATCACGAACACCTATTACGACGACTCATACTTGTCCTTGGCTGGTAAGGTGTCGTTCTGTCCGGCTTATATTTGCTTCCACTGGATTTCTTATCTCTTCATGGAAAAAATTGAGTGCCGGTACCTGCTGTTTCTTATCACAATTCGACTCCTCCTGGGGCACAGCAGTTTTCCTTGGAATGCGTCGACACACGTGGCCGCTTGAACGATCGCGTTTAAATCGTGACCATATGTTCGTGCCGTATTTTTTAATTCCAAATTACGAAGACACCTCTCAAAATTTGAATTTGTACAAATCGATTCTGATCCACCGGACTTTAATTCTACATAAGTACTTTTTTGTAAGACGAGCATTAACATTCACCGCTGATTCACCCTCCTCTTGAAATAATTTCGAAAAGTCTTCCGAAAAAAGTTCAGATGCAGGATTGGTCAAACTTTTGGGTCCATGGTTATATCTAGCAGTGTTACGTATGTTTGAAACATTCAAATTTGTAGAACATACTCCATTAGTTCCAAGCCCCTCAGATTGATATCAGAAGCGCCCCAAATAATAAGATGCATTTGCATCGCACCTTTTTTATGTTCTCTGTAGGTAAAGCCTCATCATGTGGAAAGGGTAAGCTGAGCAGTAGATGAGTTAAGAGTCTTAATTCGGAATTAAGAAAAACTAACTAAACGGGGCACTTCTGTGGTAGGTCATTTGAATCAAGAAGTAGCCCTTTTATAACTTTCCTTCTATACTAACACTACTACACACTTTTTTCTATCATGGTGTTTAATCCGATGATGGGTAGAATATGTTTGGTGGTTTGTCGTTTGTCCATGAGAATAAATTTACCGGTGCTTTTTGGGCCTGGAAAGATGCTGACTAGTACTAGTATAATGCATCTAAGAGTCCGTTGTTAACTACACCCCCTCACAAATAAAGGCACGTATGCGGTGAAGAATGCTGTTAAAACGTTGCGCTGTCTGTTGGTTAAAATGACTATGAATATTGCAACTACTATGAAGATCGTTCCGAATCAGTAAAAATGATTAAGCTTGAGGGATTTCTATGTGCATTTGGTTTACCCGTGAAATGTTATAGTATTTTGCAGACGTGTTTCATTTGTTTGGTTTGCTCCGGGAGGTGAAATTATTGGATGGATTTTAAATCCAGACTATCGAACAGCCTGTTCTGAATTACCACCGAACAATTGCAAAATTATTGGATAATTACTCTTGAGAACTTTCTGATTAATTTCCTTTTCAACACTGAATGTTGTTGTTGGGATGTCTGCCTTCTCTACTTCGGCTTAGGGGAAGTCAGAAGCAAGCTTATCGAGTATGTCTGTATAGTTTGGATCGGATAACAATAACCGATCGGTTTATCATTTAACTTTCAGTAGTCTATAACGAATGCAGTGGGGTGATAATTGAGCCACGGAATCTGCTACATCCGATCAGTTACAAAAATGGGAAGGATTAACGAGGATAGTTTTTTTGAGACAGAATAATGCCATCTTTGGAGCAAAACTACAAGGCATAATGCTCGCTGAAGAACCAGGACGTGCCGGAAGGATTCAACATCAAAGAGAAGGTTGCAGGAATATTGGAGATGCATGCAAAAGCGATGGACATGGTTTACTTTATGATCGTTCTACATGCTTTCAATGTGGAATGAGTTCACTTCAGTTAACGTAGGAATCGATTGTATGTATTTTTCTAAAGGAATAGTTCAATAGGTACATCAAATCAAAAATGTTATACCACTTATAAGAAGAATAATAAATATTGTTCTATATATGAACCTATCAGCACCTTGCTTGATTGGCTTTCAGGAATAGAAACACTCGCTTTTCTGATACTTCGATTTTTTGTAGATTCTGAATGAATAACTGGAAAGTGTTCCGAACGTACGAAATGCTGTTGGAACGTTTTTGTGAAATAATGTTGTGCATCAGATACATCCACTGGACTACGGCGTCGAATTAGCTGCCTGTATGATTTGCGAGTATCATCAGAATCTTTGCTATTTTCTGCATCAGTGATACACAGAGGTCCGTTGTCTGAGCGAGAGCCTACATAGATTTTTCGAAACTTGTTTGTGATTTTTTCACAGACGATACATCTTCAATCCAGTCGATATCCAGTATATATGATCCTCCACTGAATACCTTTTTGCACTTATCTGGACAATCGCATACCGGCATTTTCAGATTCTGACTGAAATATTTCCATTTGGAAAAATCTAAATGATCAGAGCTCAGCTAAACATGGACAGTTGATTCGGAATGCCACCAAGAATAAATGTCTGCAAGAGCTGACAAGGAATTGAAAGCACCACGATTTTGACAACTTAACGGTGTACTCTTAGGAGATGCAGATGAAAAACCAAAGGAGCTGCTAGAGAAGGAAGAGCAAGAGGCAGCGATGAAAGAAGAACGCAAGGCCATCGAAGAAATCCACAAGCGAATGTAGAAGGACGGGATAGAAAAGTTGAAGTGGCTCAGACAAAAAAACTGGTAATTATATCGCCAAAGAGGAAAAGACGCAAAAGGCAGTTTGAAGACAATAAAAGAAGGGTAAGAATAAGCAGGATATTGGCGATAGTGGTTGAAGGTATTCCTTGCTAGTTCAGCAATTTTTATTATAAAATAATAAAACAAATTCATCGAAAACATTCATTGTTTTGTAACACAATCAGTTTCAAAAAGAAATCTGTTTCAGCTTCCTACGGCAAAGGCAGTCAATTTATTGAAAATCATTGTACTCAGGGATGAATAATGCATTTCAATACTACTTTTGTTAATGGCCATGCTTTAACCCAGCTTCGAGTCCAAGTTGATCTTGTACTCGCGCTGTTTGATCAGCTCCTTTGTGATGGGTTCGGAATCTGAAAATATCCCTCGAAACCAAACATTTATCCACAAAATATTTCACAATACATACCTACCATCTTCGAAAGTTGTTGACCGTTTTCCAAGCAGTCGCTCCAACATTTCATATTGGTATTCCGTGATAAATCGTGTAAACTTCATTGATGATTCTGGTAGCATCTTTATCAGCTCCATCACTTCACTTGAAATCTGTTGTTGGAAGTCATTTTCTGGGCTCTCGGGAATGTTGTTCGTGTTCTGCTGTCCACGGATACAGCATAGTGAATGCTTCATCAAAATACCTCTATCGATTCAACATAAAATATTAGCCACTGTGATGTCATCCTTATGAGTTTTCAGCACAAAATAGTTCACAGACAGCAATTGGCTGATACTCATACTATTCGGCAGGTGTTCGATTTCCTGTTATGCCCTGATGGTAGTGATAAATGCAGTACGGTACACGCTGTGAGATGATTCAATCAACAGATTATTCTGCAAGTTAATAATCACGTCCGGCTGCAAGTTGATGTACTTCTCTTCATTCTTGTCTATGGTAATGGAATATACATCTGGCATGCGGCTCAAATCCAGGACGCTAATAAAAGTTTTGAAATGGGATTGGAATTATTCAAGAAATTTATTTTTCGGCTGTACAGACTGTAGAAGTGGACATCTATGAGGAGACCCGCCACTTGAAAATGCAGCCGATGATGGATCTTCTATGAATGGAACAATCATACCGGGGTTGCATCTGAAAAAAAGAATATACGATTAATAACCAGACAATGTAAACCCATGAAGAATCTTACGTCTATTATGCAATCTGTGAACGCACACTCGGTTACTGACCAAGATAGAAAAAAACGCCCGCCTAAGTGCTAAGTGTTGACACTCATAGTTGGGCCGTCATAGCTTCCCGTCCTGTTATAATCATTACATTGGTATTCCGAATAGGCAGCACTCGGAATGTGTAGCTCCGAAATCTGGATCTCAATGCTGGAGCAAATCCTCCGCTTTATCCGATTCTGAAAATGGATTGGCCAATATGCTTAATCGATGCTTGTCCTCCTGCCGTTCATCACTGGTTTTGACCTTACTTTTGTTCCGTCTGTTGATTGACCACTTCGTCACTTGCCTGAAGTTGATAAAAAACAATAATATTTACTCACCATTATTTGTAAATAAAATCAGCTGATTTAATAACTTACATGTACACTAAAACACGCCTACGTAATATCGAAAATAACCTAGTACACATGGCACTTTGACAGTACTAGAAGCCGGTACTCTAGTACGATATTGATCCATAATTTTTTATATGTTTCTTCGGCACAACTACGTCCTTCCCTTTGGGTCCATGGTTGTACGGACTGTCAGATACTTTAATCCAGTACAGAAAAACGCGTACTAGACTACACGGTAAATCTGGAAAACTCCTTTTATGACTATATTTTGCACATTTTCCAGATTATAGTTGATACGTCAAAAAGTCAAGCAAAACAATGCATTAGGTCCTAAGTAACAATGAGAGATTCTCTTTGTCGACTTTCTCTTTGGTTAATAGCTTGTCTATTAAACGATTTGGTGATTTTTTCAACGTATTGAATCCATAATCACACTTTATACTACCGTACTGTATGTTGAAAATAGTTGAACATGTTTCTACATAGCCGTAGGAGCCCAAAGAGAAAGTCGACAAAGAGAGTCTCTCATTGTTACTTAGGACCTAATGCATTGTTTTGCTTGAAGTGACTAGTTTTTATACACTAATGAAGAGTACTTTTTACGCAATTTCAAGTATGTCAACGGCGGCAAAAAAATGTGTAAAAAGTAGGCACCGCTGAGAAAAGAAAATTAACTCTGCCCGTCACTTGATGCTGACGCCATTTTCAAAAACGAATTTATTTTTGTAAGCACCGGGTATAAGTTCGGGAATTGTTTTGCAGTATGCAAAATGGAGAAATTATCCATTGACGCATCCAAACGCATTCATGAAATTGACAGGTTAGTTAAACATCTGCTTTTGTAAAGTATTACAAATGTTTAACACTATATGGAACAAAACAGGTCTTCCATACCCGGATGCAGGAATAAGGGACGAATCATTAAGCTTGGGACGAGCTTGGAGCCTATGTGCTGGTGCTTCCTGAGCAAAACAATTAAATTAATTTATTTTCTTGACTATACAGCTGCTGTTCTAAGTTTAAAATAAATTGACGCTCTGTCTGTAACAAAATGCGTGATATTTTTTTAACGCAAAACTTCTACATAGGCATTTGTAATTTTTACTGTCAATGAATAAACATGGCTGTGTAATGTATTGATATCTTTTTCACTTTTTTTAAATTTCGGCATATAGCTGTTTTCAGCCATACAAGAGCGATATTGATTTTTCGAAATGCGTAAAAATTATACATCTTTTATGTTCTCAAAAGGAGTAAAAAGTATGCATACTTACTTTTCAAAAGGAGTAAAAAGTATGCATATTGTACTTTTTAAAAGGAGTAAAAAGTATGCATTTTACACTTTTCAAAAGGAGTAAAAAGTATGCACATTATGACGTACATTCAGTTTACGCAAAAGGGAGTAAAAGTAATATACTCCTTTTTTGCGTAGTCCCAGTTTCCCTCGAAAAGGCATACTTTATAGTCCTAAGAGCGTAAATTGAGATTACCGGTAAATCTGAGAAACTCATTTTATGACTATATTTTGCACATTTATAAGATTATAATTCATACGTCAAAAAGTGATAAGTTTTATACACGTATGAAGAGTACTTTTTACGCCTTTTCAAGTATGTCAACAGTGACAGAAAAATGCGTAAAAAGTAGGCACCGCTGAGAAAAGAAAATTAACTCTGCTCGTAACTTGATGCTGACGCCATTTTCAAATAAGCATTTATTTGATAAGCGCAGTGTTTAAGTTCCGGAATTGTTTTAGGCTGTCTTTATATAAAAAATTTAGGAATTATCCAATAAGTTGGATACAGACGCATTTGTGAAATTGACAGGTAAGTTAAATATTTGCTGTTGGCAGCAATTACAATTTTTTTACATTATATGAAACACAACAGGTCTCCCATGCCCTGAGGTCGAATGCAGCTATTAGGAATACATTTCTAGGGACGAATCATTAAGCTTGGGACCGAGCTTGGGACCGATGTGCTGGTACTTACTAAGCCAAAAAATATATCCATTTTCGTCTTGACTAAAAAATGCGTAAGTCAATTTCTGCGCTTAACCTCTAGACTGTTGTTATTTTTTTATTGTCAATTAATAAACACGACTGTGTAATCGGTAAATGTTTTTTTCACTTTCGAATTTGAATTACGGAATTGAGCCATTTTCAGCAAAAATTGGAGCAATATTTATTTCCCGAAATACGTAAAAAGTACACACGGTAAATCTGGAATACTCCTTTTATGACTATATTTTGCACATTTTCAAGATTATGGTTGATACGTCAAAAAGTGACTAGTTTTTATACACTAACGAAGAGTATTTTTTACGCCTTTTTAAGTATGTCGACGGCGACGAAAAAATGTGTAAAAAGTAGGCACCGCTGAGAAAACAAAATTAACTCTGCCCGTGACGTGATGCTGACGCCATTTTCAAAAAACCATTTATATTGAAAGCACCGTAAATAAGTTCGGGAACGATTTTGCAGTAAAGAAAATGGAGAAATAATCCAATACGTTGGATACAGATGCATTCACGAAATTGACAAGTAAGTTAAATATATCTGCTTTTGTAAGTGATTACAAATAATTAACATTAATGAAACAAAACAGGTCTTCCACGCCCGGATACAGTTATTAGGGACGAATCATTAAGCTTGGAATCGAGATTTAAACCGATGTGCTGGTACTTCCTGAGCAAAAAAAAAAATTGATTTTCTTGTTGACTATCCAGCCGCTGTTATAATTATAAAATAAATAGTTCCAGAGCGTCTGTAATAAAATGCGTGAATTTTTTTTATGCAAAACATCTAGTTAGGCATTTGTATTTTTTTTAATGAATAAAAATGGCTGTGTAATGTATTGATGTCCCTTTCACCTTCAAATTTGAATTCCGGAATTGAGCCGTTTTCAGCAATACTCGAGCGATATAGATTTTTCGAAATGCGTAAAAAGTATGCATCGTTTATGTTCTCAAAAGGAGTAAAAAGTATGCATATTTCCTTTTCAAAAGGAGTAAAAAGTATGCATATATTACTTTTCAAAAGGAGTTAAGAGTATGCATTTTACACTTTTCAAAAAGAGTAAAAAGTATGCACATTATGACGTACATTCACTATATGCAACAGGGAGTAAAAGTAATATACTCCTTTTTGGCGTAGTCCCAGTTTCCCTCGAAAAAGCATACTTTATAGTCATAAGAGCGTAAATTAAGATTACCGTGCACATCTTCTAGGTTATTAAAATGAGTAAAAAGTATGCATGTTTTAGTTTTCAAAAGGAGTAAAAAGTATGCATGTTTTAGTTTTTAAAAGGAGTAAAAAGTATGCATTTTTAACTTTTTAAAAAGAGTAAAAAGTATGCACATTTTGAAGTTTATTCAGTTTACGCTAAAGAGAGTAAAAGAAATATACTCCTTTTTGGCGTAGTCCCAGTTTCCCTCCAAAGAGCATACTTTATAGTCATAAGAGCGTAAATAAAGATTACCGTGTAGAGTATGCCACTATAATACCTGGGACAAACATACAGCGTACAGCCAACGATAAACAATTACATACTTGTGTGCTTTTTAGAAATCACAAACGTAATTTGTGATCGACCCTCGGTCCCTTTCATTTCATGTATCGTAATTTTTGAACAGATCTTGAATTGTCAAGATTGACAAAGAGAAACGTCAGTGTGATGTCTGTTTCCAACGTATATAAAGTACAAGGTATTATATTCGCTGCAATGTTTATGTAGTGGTACGAAAAAGCAAAAGCAAAAAATAATTATGAAATGTCGTCGGAAATGCATGAAATTTAATGAGTTTCGATTCAAAAGACAACCAAACGCATGTGTTTTGCTTGAATTTTTGGATGTGGGTATTAAGTAACTCTTGTACGTTACATAAGTATACAAATTGACTGGAGGAATATGTTATTACTGAATACTTTTGAGTCAATTAGCGCTGATATTTGAGGTGTTTGAAAACGCGATGATGATTGTTTCCCAATTTCGAATATCACACTTATTCAGGCATTATTTCTGATTAATACTAGGAAAAAGCTAAATGTTTCAAATATAAATTTTAAATAAAGAATTTAATTTTTTGATTATGATTATCGTTAGAACATATTTTTCGATTTCACTTTAAGCCTGGCGAGAATCACTGTTTGAGAAAGATCCGCACCGATTCAAACACGAAAATTAGATAAAATTTATACAACTAGAAGAAGGTTTGCGATTTCTCATAACAAACATGGATGTTTGTTTGCCATCCGGTTTCACTCACATTTGAGTAACTTTAACTCAAAAACGTGAGAAACGAACGTACCCTCTATTGAGTTTTTTTTATTTTGGTATGATAACGAGTGACGGGCCAGTATGGGTGAAAAATAATCCCCCAATCCTTTTTATTTAGTTTTGAGTTGAACTTACTCATAAATATGAAAACAGAAATTTATGAAAATGAGTATTTTTTAGATATTGCTTCCGCAAAACATGCTATAAAAATCATTGAAGATCTTTTGAAAAAAACACCATAGACTGTCATTTTACTTTGCAACCAAAATAAAAACAGAAATCAGGAGTCAATGGGCCGGCCCTAATCGGTTCCGTGATAAAAATAATGTGTGGGTGAAAAGAATATAAACACTAAATTTGGCAACTATTTGAATGCAGAAATAACTTTTGTTCATTGGATCAAATGGTCAATGGCATAGGTCCCATCCATTGATCCTCAGTAATGCCTAAGCATGCTCTGTAATATGTTAGTGTAATATGTATATTACGTTTTAATAGTAAAGAGTTTGTGGCTAGATTATTACATTTGTAAAATCAAGTGACAAACCAAGTAACCACGAGGCTGTAATAGCATGCATATATAGGGCATATGCATTACGTCTAGTGCATCATTGATGTTGGGTTAAAGCTGAAAAGGGCCCCACTAAGATCAAATTAATGCTATATATTTTATTATGCTATATCTTTTATAATGTCTTACGCATTACTAAAATAGCATTATCAACAATCAATATGCAACTAGCGATTTGAAATTGGTTCACTGTTGCAGAACCCCTAGGTCCGAAATACACCTTGCAGTCTGCAGTCCGAAATACACCTTGCAATCATTCTTGCGCTTTTCTGTACCTAGTATCTTTGTAGTTGTTTTGATCCCCTATGTTATTTTGAAAAAAAAATACTTGAGGGTGTGTTAGTGAGAGTTACGGTATTAGGGGCGAATCATTAAGCTTGGAACCGAGCTTGGGACCGATGTGCTAGTACTGACTGAGCCAAGAAAAAATCGTATTTATTCGGGATCTACTAGTCTTACAGTTATTCTATGGCATTATTGCATTGGTAATGCATCACTATATTCTAAAAGCTAATCTAACGCTTCATTACATGACAACTGTTAAATTGATGTAATTCCGCATTAATGATGTAGATTTTGGGTTGCACAAGTGCAATAATATAATGTTTGTGGTTACTTGGGAAGGCAAGGGTGATGAAATGCTCGCTTACCATTTTCAACAACAATAAATTTATCCGCATTGTATAAAAGGTATTTTTCCAAAAAACCCTTTAAAGGCTGGCCTCGGTTCATACGCCAGAAAGAGTTTCGAAATGTTTTGGTTTATCTGTAATGTAATAAACTATTAAAAATCAACAAATCCCTGTCAAAATAAAACGGCTTAGTTTGTTTAAGATACGTTCCCGCATCTACAGTGGCTGCTATCTGCTCCATATCACCACTGGTTATTAATTTTCAAATACGATTTCGATTTTAAATTAACTTCCAAAGCGCAAATTTAAAACGACGGTATCCGACCCATTTTATATTATTTAAAAAAATAATATGTAGCTATCTCAAAATTGAGTTTGGCGCAGTTTTCTTGTGTTTGTGAAAAACAATAAATCAAATTCATAAAATACGATTACTCAGCACTTGACGTTTAAGATGTATTTAAAAAATTGAGTAAAATTTACTTAACATTGAGTATGCTCGAATGAGCGTGTATGTGAGAATACTATGACATCTGGCAATATACTTTACCTTGTTTTCAAGGTACTTTGGTCTTTGTTTGCACAACGAGGGAACGGCATGAGGATAACAAGATCTGTCAGCCCGTTTACTGGGGAGTGCTCAGGCGAAAGGGACCGTTCTTCTTAATTTTTGAAAAGGACACTGAAATGCAAAAATATATGTACCAACTGTTCCATCTTAGCATTCTTCTTTGGTACAGCGTTGTACTCCTTTATAAAGGAGTACAACGCTGTACCAAAGAAGAATGCTAAGATGGAACAGTTGGTACAGATATTGCTATAGCACTACTTGAGCAAGCAGTAGGGATATCACTCGGCAGTATGGAATCCCCAAACTGTTTGCACTCTGCCATTTCGCTTACCATCTATAAGCACCAAACTGACGGCTTGCAAACAACACACAATACAGAGGAATGAAAAACAATCTACCAAAAATATTCACCGGCCGCCAGCCGTCACTGGGGCAAAAATTTCCAAAATTGAACAAAAACCAACACGGGAGACCAATCGTCTCCAAATGATCTGGTTGAAAAAACACTTTCTGTGCGCGATGGGAATTATAATTAGGCGCAAAATTCACTATTTCACACTAAATATTTGGTTATTAATCGATGCACTGCAGAAACAAACTACACTGTTCACCATCACCAACTATATGTTATAATGCCAGCAGCGAATGAAGTTCATGCGTACTATCACCGGAACATGGTGGGGAGCCCACCCAGAAGATCCGATAAAGTAGAATCGCACGATTCTGTTGGTTCTCGAGTACGGTAGTTTTTTGTTTCTTACGAAATTCATTGCGCCTCCTTCAAACTTCCAAATCGTATACGTCGCAGAATTGGCGGCTATACACTATGCATTATATCGAAATTCCTCTTAATTTTCAATTTTTCATTTTTAAGGATAGTTTCAGCTCACGTCAGGCTATTCGTTCAATGAGGCCGGCGAAGCACTCACCGTATTTCGTTAGTGAAATACGATCTCTTTTGAGTGCTCTATCAAACAATGCTTACAGGGTCCCATCTCATTGCTCCATTCCGGGTAGTGTGAAAGCGGACTCACTTGCCAACTACTTACACTACTAGCACTTAATTTTCATGACAATGCAAACATTTTGTAGATTTTTCTTAACAAATGGTAAAGGAATGAAGTCATTGTGTTCAGTTGAACGAGAGATATTAGCGTTCAAAAATCTTTCACTACAGCGTAACGCCCTCATTTTTCAAAATTTTGAAATGACACCCGGTATAGAAAAGAGAAACGTAGTCCTAGGTTAAAAAAAATGATTTCGTTTCGTAACCCGCATAACGATAAACCATTTGCTGTATAGTCAAAACTATATTTCTAATCTAAGATATATTATCACATTTTATCTTATTGTTATCTAATAGTTCAAACTCGTTTTCACTATATAACCTCTGCATTAACACATATTGCTAATACATGCCATATTGTTATTGAAAGGTTTTTTATTGCAGGCACTCGGTCTGAATCATATATCAGCTTTTTGGCATAGATTACAGCAAAAATTTTGTTCGTGAAAATCGCCATTTCTAAATGGTAACTGAACTTAACCGTCTATTCAGCGTATTGTTATTTGGCCTTTTTGGTTTTATTTTATTTATTTATTTTCCGTCGGCCTATTTCCTCACATGGTGACAATCACTGACGCCAGGGAGACGACTCCACCAACTGGACCCTACCTAACGACTCATAACGATAAACCATTTGCTGTATAGTCAAAACTATATTTCTAATCTAAGATATAAAGGGCGAACACGAAATTATTGCTACACCGAAAATGTCATGCCAATTTTCTTATAATGTTTAGAATCAAACCAAAATTTCAGGGTAGTTTTATACATATATTTACTAAAAAATCCAAAAAAAAGTTAATCGATGGAGCCTTGAGTGTAAAATTGAACGCATTTTCGCTTGATGCCCTCCATCAAAGTCTTTACAGTGTCATCCGGTACCAGTTTCTCAGTTTTTTTTTCCATTTTCCTAATATGTCCTTCTCGTCTTTGACTGTCTTCTTGCTCTTCCGAAGTTCCCGCTTCATCATTGCCCAGTACTGCTCCACCGGGCGCAGCTCAGGACAGTTTGGCGGATTCATGTCCTTTGGAACAACATGGACAGAATTGTCCTCATACCACTCCAGGACACTTTTAGAATAGTGGCATGATGCCAAATCTGGCCAAAACAGCGGAGCTTCGTCATGCTGCTGCAAGAACGGCAAAAGGCGCTTCTCGAGGCACTCAGATTTGTAGATCTCGCCATTTACTGTGCCCTTTGTCACGAAAGGCTCACTCCTCAGTCCGCAAGAGCAGATAGCCTGCCAAATGAGATATTTTGAGGCGAACTTCGACATTTTCTTCTTCTTAAATTTGTCGTCCACATAGAACTTGCTCTTGCCGGTGAAAAACTCCAACCCCGGAATTTGCTTAAAATCGGCTTTTATATACGTTTTGTCGTCCATCACACAGCAGCCATATTTTGTCAGCATCTTTTCGTAGAGCTTCCGTGCCCGAGTTTTAGCCGTCGATTGTTGCCGCTCATCGCGGTTTGGGAAGTTCTGTACCTTGTATGAATGTAGTCAACTTATTGGATTTTCCTAAATTTTTTATATAAAGACAGCCTAAAACAATTCCGGAACTTAAACACTGCGCTTATCAAATAAATGCTTATTTGAAAATGGCGTCAGCATCAAGTTACGAGCAGAGTTAATTTTCTTTTCTCAGCGGTGCCTACTTTCACGCATTTTTCTGTCACTGTTGACATACTTGAAAAGGCGTAAAAAGTACTCTTCATACGTGTATAAAAACTAGTAACTTTTTGACGTATGAATTATAATCTTGAAAATGGGCAAAATATAGTCATAAAATGAGTTTCTCAGATTTACCGTGTACCACTACTTGAGCAAGCAGTAGGGATATCACTCGGCAGTATGGAATCCCCAAACTGTTTGCACTCTGCCATTTCGCTTACCATCTAAAAGCACCAAACTGACGGCTTGCAAACAACACACAATACAGAGGAATGAAAAACAATCTGCCAAAAATATTCACCGGCCGCCAGCCGTCACTGGGGCAAAAATCCTCTCCAAATGATCTGGTTGAAAAAACACTTTCTGTGCGCGATGGGAATTATAATTAGGCGCAAAATTCACTATTTCACACTAAATATTTGGTTATTAATCGATGCACTGCAGAAACAAACTACACTGTTCACCATCACCAACTATATGTTATAATGCCAGCAACGAATGAAGTTCATGCGTACTATCACCGGAACATGGTGGGGAGCCCACCCTGAAGATCCGATAAAGTAGAATCGCACGATTCTGTTGGTTCTCGAGTACGGTAGTTTTTTGTTTCTTACGAAATTCATTGCGCCTCCTTCAAACTTCCAAATCGTATACGTCGCAGAATTGGCGGCTATACACTATGCATTATATCGAAATTCCTCTTAATTTTCAATTTTTCATTTTTACGGATAGTTTCAGCTCACGTCAGGCTATTCGTTCAATAAGGCCGGCGAAGCACTCACCGTATTTCGTTAGTGAAATACGATCTCTTTTGAGTGCTCTATCAAACAATGCTTACAGGGTCCCATCTCATTGCTCCATTCCGGGTAGTGTGAAAGCGGACTCACTTGCCAACTATTTACACTACTAGCACTTAATTTTCATGACAATGCAAACATTTTGTAGATTTTTCTTAACAAATGGTGAAGGAATGAAGTCATTGTGTTCAGTTGAACGAGAGATATTAGCGTTCAAAAATCTTTCACTACAGCGTAACGCCCTCTTTTTTTCAAAATTTTGAAATGACACCCGGTATAGAAAAGAGAAACGTAGTCCTAGGTTAAAAAAAATGATTTCGTTTCGTAACCCGCATAACGATAAACCATTTGCTGTATAGTCAAAACTATATTTCTAATCTAAGATATATTATCACATTTTATCTTATTGTTATCTAATAGTTCAAACTCGTTTTCACTATATAACCTCTGCATTAACACATATTGCTAATACATGCCATATTGTTATTGAAAGGTTTTTTATTGCAGACACTCGGTCTGAATTATATATCAGCTTTTTGGCATAGATTGCAGCAAAAATTTTGTTCGTGAAAATCGCCATTTTTCAATGGTAACTGAACTTAACCGTCTATTCAGCGTATTGTTATTTGGCTTTTTTGGTTTTTTTTTATTTATTTATTTTCCGTCGTTCCTCACATGGTGACAATCACTGACGCCAGGGAGACGACTCCACCACCTGGACCCTACCTAACGACTCATGACTATGAGCCGGGACCAACGGCTTTACTTCCCTTCCGAAGGAAGACGTGACCAGATCAAGGATCATGTCGTCCATAAAGACGGTGTTACATTTCCAATTTGATTCCCCTTTCTCTCAGTCATGTTCATGTCCACTGTTTTGTATGGTGTCGATCACAGGGCTGAAGCGGCTGTCATCCACGAACAACAATCGTGAAGCCGAAAAGTTGGTGCTGCGTGTGGTGCTAATTTGACAACTCGGATTTCTTGAAGGCTGTAGGCAGCAAACACAATATACGCGGTGGAAGTTGGCATAATTTTCGTTAATTTGATTCGAGAGTAAAGTCTTCCGTGTTGTACTTACTCTTTTCATTGTTTATCAGCCATACTTGTACTTTTCATTGTTTATCAGCCAGGTATAATAATGTTATATCTACATTACTGATACTAGTAGGTTGATAGTAGAAATATTATAAGAAATTATAATCCACTGTGAACCGAGCTTAAAATGTTCAAATTGTCACTAGCGCCACACCAAAAGTAGCAGGCTTCAAGAACTAACGCCTGCTTCAGTCCTCTGGTGTCGATGCGTCTTTTTGTTTGTCATTTAGTTTGACGGTGTGTTTTCTTTTGTTTGGTGGGGCAATGGGCGCAGTCCAAAGTCGATGATGAAGGATAGGTAATGGCGTACTTGTCTATTTTTTTTCCTCTGTTCGAGACATAAACCACTGCGACCAGTAATTTGATCTATTTTAGTATATCCCGTATCCTTTGTTAAGTGCATGTCGAGTTATTTCATCGCTATTGAGATATGATGAAGTATTCGGTGTTGTTGCAGTTGTCATTGTTTGTCAGGTTGGCAATGAATCAAGTTTCATTAAAAGTTTCCGCTATTTAAACCCTTTGTGAGGGTTCAAAGGCGCACCCCTTTATCAGTCAAAACCGGATCCATTGCAAACAAAACAAACATTGACTCCGACACTGAACATGCATTAGAACCCTAGTCCTAATCAATTCAAACTATAGAACATCAAATAGAAAATGAGAATTCACATAAATGAAGACTAGCCATGTTTTCCTTATTCCAAGCTCATCCTCGGTGGATGAATCCGAGTATTATCGCTTATCACAAGACATAACATGTAATAAGGACTATTATACGTTCCTTTGACTACAAAAAAATATGTTCCATAGTTTGAATTAATTCGGATTATAGGTTATGGTGGGTGGTTATGGTTGAGCGTTTTGGACCGGCGCCGGTTTTACTTCATAAAGGGTCATCTGTTTTTGCACTTTGAGGATGTATGTTAGTCCCAGAAATCATCTGTTTTTTTTTTTAGTAAATACAGCTTATCTGGCAATAATGGAGCATGCTCATGCTCATGTTGAGAATAATAGGACGATAAGCATATAACGTCGTATTACATTTCTCCGGTAGTTGTTCAGTATTCCAGATCCTGAAAATCAGTTGATGCAGACATGTCATTTCATTTTTCATTTTCATTATCAAGGGCCAAGTCTCCAGCCATGAAAATCGCTGTCCATACTGTACCAGGGTAGAAGTATAGATTTGGTATCACAGAACAATAACCACAGAGACAAGTGATCTTGCTTTACATACTGGATAGTAAGAGGCTGTTGAAAATAGGGAATAGTCAGAGTAGAGGAAATTCTCGTGAAAGATGGGAAAAGGAACGAAAGATTGATGACGTTGATTGCCTATCGACCCTATCCTATGACCTTCCGAATCAAACTTGAAAAACGTTTTATATTCCGCTTAATACTCTTATCTTTATTCCAGGCCAGGATAAATCTGTTTATATTCACCGAAGTTATGTAAGGATCGATCATATTTTATGTTTTAAGCTGCCTAATTTCAACGGAACAAAATGGATGTTTCTAATTTGGAAATCTAATATGACTTCAATTCAAGAGACTATTGAAGCAATGCTAACCGACATATAGAAGAATTGTTTTATGGTCTCAAGGCTACTCGCCTTACTCTTTTCAAAAAACCTTAGTCCTTAATTCGGTGTCAGCATCTCTTCTAAGTAACACTTTTCGAAGACCTTTGTTTAGTACGTAAGGTCTGATCCCTAGCTAAATAATATGTTAGAGTTAGTGCTTTGATTACGACGATCGTATAGAACGCACATATAAATTACAATATTTATTTGAATTTTCTGTACATGAAACATTAGGACATATTATTAGTTGCTTACAATCATGATCAAACCCTTTTTGATAACGTAGCGAACAATACGATTATTAATTATACCAACTGTATAGGTATATTTGATGTTTCATCAATGAGAATTAGAGAATAAACAACAATAAAAGGAAATGAAAAGTGCACTTTTTATCGTTTTCCTGAATTATTTGATATAGGAATTTGTAGACTGTTTCTATCTTCGTCTAAGGGTGAATTTCGGTTAAACCTGCCAGTATCACACCTCTTTCAGTGCCTTCAATTAAACGTACTACGACGTGGCAATTTAAAGAAGGCAGAGTGTGATACTATCACTGCTGATCATGTTCTTGGTCTCTCATGACGGCCTTTTGCATGAGATTAGCCCTCACGCCTACGACAAAGTGACTACCATGATCTTCGAGAGGGAAATCAGTCGATGAAGACAAGTCGCCAGCTTAATCGTACATTTTTTTATAAATTCATCTCTAACACCATCGTTGATATTTAGCTGCTGGAAACCCTCCTTAACTTCACCTAGCTCCCCTTTCAGTCACTTTTAGCAACAGAAGGGTGCTTGCGATCAGAGGCAGTTTTTTGAAAAACAGCACCTGTTGCGACATTAGAGGACCGCATACCACCACCAGTTATAACGCGGAGATAAGAGAACAGGAAGAGAAAAATGTCACCCTATTACTGTCGACAGTTTCAAACAGTTTAGTATTGGCATGTGACTGTATGTAATAGCTTGATTAAAGCTGGTGATTAAAGCTTGGTAATCTTTGGTTGTGAGTTGTTAGTATTCATTCTTATTATTTGTTTCCATATAATAAACATCATATGCATGCCGTCATAAGCCAGCAAATAAAGAAATTCTGAGCGACATAAATCTATGTCGCAACATTTTTTAAACCATAGGCTGGTAGCAGTAGATATGTTTCGTCGCCTGAAGAAAGCAGTACAAGAATGTCATGAGATTATTTCCACGACGGTTCACTTTTGCGTGTGCAATTTCGTCGTAATGAAAAATGTAAAAAGTCTAAGAAATAATATCAAAATACGTACAGTACACTTACCACCACTGCTTGTGATCACCACTGCTAGAGCTGAGATTTGAAGAGAATTGCGTGAGCTCTTGCCGTTCCCCGTGGTTGCGGGGGATGAAGCTAAGAGACTTGAAGGATTGTATCCATTGTGGGTAAGCCTTTAGCCACACCTACTCAGCAATAGCAATAGCATACGACTAATATTGTTTTATATAGCATTGACGGTAACAAGGTTTTTAATGTGTATATAGGTAAAATTGAAAGTAAGGGACTAGCGATACTTACATAGCAATGTCGAAGGCTCGTTTCCATTTATCTCGTTCTTCTTCCGTTTTCATGTATAATGTAAATGCTGTAGATTGCGTTTTTCTTGCTAAAAGTAAGGAATACTTTAATCTTCCATCACGTCCTAATGTACGCCTGGAGTGACAGATCTCAACACGGTAGTCCTGCAGGTTGTGTGCTTCCCGAAACACATACTGTCCTTCCTTAAATAAGGCAGATTTGAGATTACATCAAGCGACTGAGAACAGGATTAACTTACTCCGATTTTGGTATTAGAATTTTTTACTAATATCATAACCTTTTCAAACACGAAGGAATACCGATGTTTAGTTTTTTGATCTTCATGTGCTTTAATATTTAAGTCGCCATCCAACAATAGTCTTCCATACTGTTCCAGATTGTTGCCACTTGGAAGGTTTAAATCTAAGATACTTTCCTATAAATACACATTGAAACAATATGTATGTTTTAAAATTCTAAATCTGAACTCTAAACTTTTTCGAAGCGTATTATTTGAAGAAACATGAAATTCTCGAATGTCATTATACTGAAGAATTGGGAAGGTAGGATCAAAAAGTTTCGTTTTTCCACATAGCACAAATGTTGGAAGATCAACGACGACCTGTTTTGGTATGGATGTAGTGGTTGTTTGCTTAAAAATCATTATATTTTTAAATGACACATCATTCATCAGTGGTACCTCCAATAAAATAAATTAGAGATAAACCTGAAATCTTTCAATATGAATAACTGTCAAATTTTCATTACATTCATGATGTTGAACTATATATTTTCATATATTTTTTTCAGAACATTTAAACATCCTGTTACAAATTATATCAGATATCTAGTTTTTACTTTACTTTTGATTCAGAGCTCGAAAAAATTGACACCCGTCGTGAATGACGAGTAAAAAAATATTCAGTGTGTACAATTTTCGCTCTCTTCATTTCGTTCTATCAGTCACGCAATACATTCGTGTTTACTTATTTTGCTGAGCTCAGTCATTCCGTTGTCCCTGTGTTCCACACAACTCATTCACACCACAGCAAAGCTACCTAACTATTCAAGCGTCAAGAGATTTTGGTTGCTTGACTGAATGGTCTGGTAACCAGATTTTTTCTGCCACAGGATTTTTTTTTCAAATATTCCCGAATATGGTTGAAGGCAAAGGAAGCCAAAAAGCGGAGCAATGGCCGAAATCACTACAGAGTTTGTGGTGCGAGATAGAGAAAAGGCATTTACAGGATCGATTCGAGAAGTGTTGAATTTTTCACTTCATTGATTCTCCAAATGAATGACTGTTCTTTCTTCTTCACGGTAGAACGTTGAAATTGAATGAGTTGTTTGCGCTTATGTACATTAACTGCTTTCTGGAACGAATGAATGATGAAAATAAAGCAACACAGAACAAGTTTATTCACCTTGCACAAGAGATTCATGAAGGCAAATTTGTGTTTACTTCATGTTCGCTAGGAACAGGGCGTGATGAATAATATTTCTAGACAAAATCGTCAAAAGGTCGAAAGGAACAATTGTAAACAATGACTTAAAACGTAAATTTCCTGGAAATGCCAGGTTGCTTACATCTATATCTACTACCGAAGGGAAGGTAATAACTCCTTCTATCTGTTGCTGGTGCTATTTTGGTTGTGGGAGCAAGCAGATCCCAGAAAAATACGCAAGAGGTCATTGTTTACAAATGTTACTTTCGATCTTTTGACTATTTTGTCTAGATTTTGTCTCAGTTAGGAAGCAATTTGAGAATTGAATATGATATTTTTAAGCTCTGCTTTTGAAAGAAAAATACAAAAAAATCATTATTTTTAAAACCATTTCAAATTTTTATTTCAATTAAAAATAATTAATTGTGAATCCTAGAGGGTTTGAGCTGTTTAGTAAAATACCTGTAACTAGAAATTAGAAGAAAAATTAGTATCTACCATTTAATTCCAACTACCTTTGCTTATCTTCGACAGATACGCGTATTTCATCTACAATGTGCAGACTTCTTCAGTGTCTCGTACTAATAACTCGACTTGACTTAAGTCGAGTTATTAGTACGAGACACTGAAGAAGTCTGCACATTGTAGACGAAATACGCGTATCTGTCGAACATAAGCAAAGGTAGTTGGAATTAAATGGAAGATACTAATTTTTCTTCTAATTTCTAGTTAATTAATTGTGCTTTTAAAAACTACATTGAATCGTTGGAAATGTTGTTCATTGTGCATAGATAGGTCTTGTCAATACTCTTAGTCATTACACGTAATTTTTTTTTTAATCACTTTTTTTTAAACGGCCTTCGAGCATATTAATAGAACGATTGTTATTGGAAAACAAGGAAAATTTAAATTAACTCTTCACTTGATCACTTTTTTTTGAAAGAAATAAAAAACTGAAACACCTTTTTAAACTATCACTAAATTTCACTACAGAAAGCGTATCTTTTGACACAAAAATATATTCATAAAAACATGGATTCTTTAAGTTTTTCATGGTTTTCATTGTCTCATTGGGACCAAAGCTCGTTTTTCTTTTTTTTTTCTTTAAAGATTTGACATTTTTACATAACATATCACAGAATTGGTGATGTATGTATTTTAGATTTTGAGATAAGTTTTTTCAATAATACAATGTTTTTAGGTTTTGCTGACTATCCTTCTACGCGTTTCTATAACTTGTAGGAATTTACCAACCATGCGTCCCCAGCAATCGGAATTTATTTTTTTAAATAAATTTTGCTGTTTATATCATATAATTGAAGGCAACATAATGCTTTTATTTCCAAATTCGTTTGTATTATACACAATGGCTACATAAATTATTGCTTACGATTATTCTACAGTTTCACACATGTTTCATCGTTGTCGAACGAGAACCGTTTTACGATAAGATACATCTTTAGGTTTAAAACAATGATATGATTGGGTTTCCGAAATTTGTTTCACGCGATCAGCGGTTTTTCAATTTCTGTTCTATTGTTTTGTAATCATGCTCTGAATAATAGTCGAACAGCATTTTGGCATCTTTCTTAGAAGTGGCCCAAAAATGTAGTTCATTTGCCGTAGTTATGAGATGGCCTTGTAACCCTCCTTTTGCTGCATTGTGCTGCTCCTCCCTACACGTTGCATGGACCTTCTTGATGGCATATTGCGAAAAAAATCCGTTCAGCATGAAGACCGAAATCTTTTTGCATTTGCCATTAATTGGCTTCCCGATCCATCAAAGAAAAAGAGAAATTTTCTCAGACCAGGCAAGTCGTTTTTCATGTATTTAAAAAAAACCTTTATAAATAAACGAACTGCATCATAATTGTGTTTTGTGAATTCAGTTATAGCTACAAGGCTTGTGAACTTTAAACCTGAAGAATCATCCTTGCATTTCCTTGTCGAACGTTCGAGTGTGATAGTTCTGAGTATAGTTAGCTCCGCAATCGAGTACGTTTTGGTTTTTTTTCCCCACGATCGTGGTTTTTTTTCTGCACTAAAGCTGGTGCAACAGCTGGTCAAAAAGTGCCACAGTGCGACGTTCGGACGAAGGAAGTGGCCTTTACAGGCGAGCCTTGTGAAGGACCATTCAACGACCCGTCATCGACACCGAAAGTCAGAAAAATATTGTTCTCCCCCACGACGGCAATCATCATCATCATCAACGGTACCATCACCTCATCACCGCACCATTTCATCGCGTCGGTCGAGGCTTTGTTTCCCACGCAGGCTTTTCAATAGCCTGTGTACAGACCGGCAAATAGCAGCCGCACCATACCAAATTGCCAAACAATAGGTAAACATTTCGTTTTATTTCCACTTTGCTCCACTACTGACTGACGATAGAGGATAATCCCACTAGCAGGCAGAAGTACCTTTCCGGTAAAAAATATTTCATTTATTATTTTTTTTTTTTGGTATTTATATATATTATTATTTATTAATTTATTTGGTTTGAAATTTTTCTGGCTGATTAATCCTACCGGATAACAGGAAACCTTTCTCATTATATATTAGTATTACATATATAGGTATATATATATATATATATATATATATATATATATATATATATATATATATATATATATATATATATATATATATTTTTTTTTTTTTAGTTCATAGGGAATTATTTTTTCAAATTATTGATTAATCCACCTATAAGTGGATGTAATTTTTCTAAATTTTGGATTTATTTTTCTCTGTGATAGGCGTTGTGTATGTGGATTTTTTTTGAGCATGTTTTAGGTTAATATAATTGCATCATTCAAATAAATCCTAATTGTGTCCTACATTTTTATATTATATATATATATATATATATATATATTTTTTTATTTTTTTTTTTTTTTTTTGAATTTATTTATATTATATTAAATTTATTCCTTAAATTGAATTGAGTACAATTATTTAATTCTCCTCGTGGGCGTTCTAAGTCCCCACGATGGATGAAAATAATCCGAACAGGGGTTCGGAGGAGTTTGATAGTTCGGATGATGATATTCCTCCAATTCTGTTACCTTTTCCCCATTTACCATTAATTGATACAGGAGAAGCTTCGGAACCAATTCCAACTGAAGCAACTTCTGGTGCACCCTCCTCCGAGCTTCCCCGACGGAAAGCTTATCCAGCCGGATCTAAAGGTCCTTTTCTGGTTTTTTTCGGCCCAAAAGTAAGCCTTTGAACAAATTCCAAATTGAGAAAGATCTGGCAAAGTCGTTTCGGAGCATTCAAGATATAATCTCTCCCAGTCACAGTAAGCTTCGCATCACTCTTAGTGATCGCGAAGAAGCTAACAGGATTGTTGCCTCAGAGCTCTTTTCTCTAGAATACCACGTGTATCTTCCCTCGCACGTAGTAGAAATAGCCGGAGTGGTCACCGAACCGTTTTTGACGTGCGCTGACATCAAGTCCCATGGAACTGGTGGGTTTAAAAATCGTGCCGTTTCATCAGTTCAGGTACTTGATGAAAGGCAAATGAACCATGACACAAAAAAGCCCTCAAACTCGTTTCGTGTGATCTTTTCTGGAGCTGCCCTGCCGAATTTCCTCGTGTTGGGGAAGCTTCGTTTACCTGTTCGTCTCTATGTACCGACGGTCATGCACTGTGACAAGTGCCAGCAGTTGGGTCATACTGCACCTTACTGCTGTAACAAAGCACGATGCGGCAAATGCGGTGAGCAACATGTGGAGGGTCCCTGCAGTACGGACCCCAAGTGTATATGCTGTAGGGAAGCTCCACATGATCTCGCTGTATGCCCGAAGTATATAGAGCGGGAAATACACCAAATTCGTTCGCTGCAGCAACGGTCGAAGCGGTCTTATGCAGAGATACTTAAAAATACCCACCGGCCGCTGTTCCACCAGCCCAACCAGACAACAATATATTTTCTTCCCTGCCCATAGATGATCAGGGCTCAGACTTTGAGGATGCTGAGGAGTACTCTGTTGTTCAGACGGGAGCAAAGAGAAAGCGCGCTACAGCAAGACGTCAACGGCACCGTCAGCAAGCATCTCTGAACGCGCTGACTGTAGAACAGGCTCCCCACCCTCCTCTGAACAATTTAAGAAGTGGTGGCAATACAAAAAAGTTTCTCCTCCAGGTTTTAAACCACTGGCTGGTGACTTTCCGCCACTTCCGGGAACATCTAAAACCCCAGTTGTTCCAGTTTTTTGCCCAGAACGCCAACTACCAAGGCATCCGGAATCTCGACCGTGTCAAGTCGAAGACTCCGAAAAAATGTCTCTTTCTGGGATTGTGGAATTCATCTTCACCATTTTCGAGGTCTCACTGACAACGAGGAACCTCATCAACATGATCCTTACATTTGTAAAACCCCTTCTAAAGAAACTGTCTTCAAAATGGCCTCTTCTTGATTCAATCATATCTCTCGATTAATAATTTATCCAATGAGGTTGGGGATATGATCGAAGCACTACAATGGAACAGTAGAAGTATTCTAAAAAATTTGGACGCTTTTAAGTTTTTAGTTCACAAATCGCATTGTGACGTATTTGCTCTCTGTGAAACATGGCTCTCTTCTGATAAAGATTTCTATTTCCACGACTTTAACATTATTCGGCAGGATCGAGGGGACTCATATGGAGGGGCGCTATTGGGGATTAATAAGCTCCACTCATTTTATAGAATTGATCTCCCCTCGATGACAGGCCCTGAAGTAGTTGCATGCAAAGTGACTATTCGAGGCAAAAGTTTTAGTATAGCCAGCATATACCTGCCGCCGAATACGGCAATATCCCGCAGGGATCTTTCGACTATTTGCCTCGCAATGCCAACTTGTTGAAAATGTTTAACTTGTTGAAAATCCTCCCAGACGGCGTAAAGAGGAGCTTGCTAAACTTATTTAATCAGTTCCTGGAGCGCAATATTGTTCCGGATGAATGGAGGCAGGTTAGAGTTATATGCGATGTTGTCGTGTATACGGCAGGACTTGGAAATCATTCATGACACTACTGAACAATAGTGTGTCAGACTGCCACCCGTTCGTGAACATAGCATCGCAAGTTCGTTCAGATTCAGTAACTGTAACCGAATATGAATATTCGGTGGCTGTTGCACTGTCTGAATACTCGAAGCGATGATCCATACTTGTCGATTGTACACACTGATCGATGATGATCGCTGGGCACCGGCTTCAGTGATTACACACAGCTTTGAATAGCCCGTGCCTTTGTTCTTCCGAGAGAGGAACGGAGCACCCAACGGAACAAGCAAAGAACGCTACACAATTTACGACCGATGCGGCATATTAAGATTAATTTATGGTCAAATATTTTAGGTTTTTTTAGAGGGATTTTGGTATGTACTGTAGGATTGGAGCCAATTACGTTACGTGTTTAGCAAACATGGGATTATGAAGAGTGTGGCAAGCAATTCACAATAATAAAAACTAAAATACGTGTGAAGGAGAAGGGAGGTTTTTCAGCATTACAATATATATATATATATATATATATATATATATATATATATATATATATATATATATATATATATATATATATATATATATATATATATATATATATATATATATATATATATATATATATATATATATATATATATATATATATATATATATATATATATATATATATATATATATATATATATATATATATATATATATATATATATATATATATATATATATATATATATATATATATATATATATATATATATTAGAGGTGCCAAAAAAAATCGTCTTTTCAAATTTCAAAAACGGGTAGTGCTCAAAAGTTTCGTCTCCACAAAAAAAGTCCCCATGCAAAATTTGAGCACAATCGGACTTCGTTAAGTGTTGGACCAAAGCGGTCAAAGTTTGACTTTTTTGAAACACAAAAAATTTCCCAAGGGGGGGGTACGTGAAAATTCCGAAATCGATTTTTTTGTTTTTGATGCCAAATGTCTTAGAAATGCATGAAACGTCGAGATGTGGTGTTATCTCGAAAAAAAAAAATTTTGAAAAAAATTGACTTTTTGGGACTTAGAAATTTTTTGAGGTGGAGGAGTGAAATGAATTTGATATGAAGGATTTGAATTCAATTGCTGAGATATCCATGGCAATAGTACTGAAACATGTCTTATATCATCGTTGGCAACTGCTAGCATATTATATGTGATATTTCATTAGGGTGGTTCACTTGTTTTGCATTAAGGTGGTCCATTTTATAGAAAAATAAAAAAAATAAGATAATAGTATCAAAACATCTCTTATATAATCGTAAGCCATTATCAATATTAAATATATGATATTTCATTAGGATGGTTCATTTATTTTCCATTAGGGTGGTCCTGTGAGTTGGAAATTAAAAGCAACAAAATATTTCCAGCAAATTTACCAGTCAATATTTTTTGAATAGTTTGAAACCATGATTCTTTTTTGGCATACTACACTTCGTTAAGATATTTTTATTATGTTTTTTTTTAATAGTTAACAAAAATGTGCCGTTACCAAAATATGGACAAAAATAAGGAAAAAAAAAACGATTTTTGATGTACCCAAATTATTACAATAGCTTGATAGCTGACTACGAAGTGCAACAAAAGTTTTTTGTTTATCTTTTCTAAAGAGGTTCTTGGCCTTGGACTGCTTCATTTCCGAGAAACACAAGTAGGTACGTTATAGGGGATCAAAACAAAAGTACGTTACCTGCCGCTTGCTGTGGTATACGCGCTTCGGTAGTGACAACGTCTGCTTCGAATGCTTTTTGTTCTGAAGTGTTATCTACCCAAACAAAATATAAGCTACCCGTAGGCAACGAATACGTCCCAAGCGAGCAGTTTTGAAAGACTGAGTAGGTAATGAAATGGCCACACATTTGGTATATAAGGAATTGTTATTTTTAGTTTTACTCATTCAGTATTTTTATATTTGAACGAGGAACCGCGGTCTAGTCAACAGTTTTTTGTTTTTCAAAATGGAGGATATTCGGCTGGTTGGAAAATACCTACCTTTGTTCCCCGAATCTTCGAATTTGCCTACATACAACGAAGTTTTCCGGAAATTCATGTTTCATTTGCGAGCAGAGAAGCAAAAGACTAAACCAAGTGCACAATTAACAATACAAGCTTTGAAAGTATCATGGAATAAAAAGCATTTGAACCATTTGCTCGACGACAGGACAGTGCAACATAAAATCTTGCGGTACTACGAAACTTGGAAAATCTTGCAGAAGCGCAAGCTAAGAATGTCGGCGAGAGAAATTGAGAAGAGAAAGGATTTCTCTGATTCATTGCAGAACCTTTTCGATATCGGGAAGAGGTATAAACCGAAGAATAAAGTAGAAAGAAAAGCATATCGGTATTTGCAAGAACAACGAGAACTAACTCTTCCAACAACAAGTGAGTCTTTTCCAACGGCAACAATCTCGTGTAGTGATTTTGAGGAGGAAGAAACAGCAGAGGCGACAACAGAGACTAATCCACGAACAAGTGAGCAGGAAGAAGCAAGTCTACAGGAAAGAAAAAAATTAACTGCTAGTGATTTCGAGTCCTCATCTCAAACCCAGAGTGAGTCCGTCCCTTCTATCAGTACTATCGGCGAAGATTTTCAGATACCGGGTAAGTGTAAATTGAATTAATTTCAAATATGTTTTAAAATGTTTTTCGTGGTTAACAAACGATTGATTCTTAAATTTTCTTCTAGGTCCTTCCAAATCGTCTTCAACTTCTAAATCACCATTAAAAAATGTCATTACTGTCGATGTGGCTGCTGCTTTGGACCGCTGCAAAGTGAGTGATCGAAATGCGGTATTTCTAATATCATCTATAGCGAAATCATTGGGGCACGACGTTTCAACATTAGTGTTAAACAAAGAGTCCATTAGGAATTCAAGAAAAGAAATTCGTGTGCAAAAGCAGAACGAGCTGAGAGCAACATTTAAGCCACAGGTTAACTTAACAGTTCATTGGGATTCAAAACTGCTTCCTAGTATATTGTCGTCTAAAGCAGTGGTGCTCATCCTGAGGCCCGCGGGCCGCATGCGGCCCGCCGAGGCGACAAATGCGGCCCGCGATAGCATTTGAGAAATATGAGAACTTCATTGAATATGTAGCTATTTGCTGTTCGATTTGAGTTGCATTTCTTACTGTGCAATAATTGTGATTCTCATAGTTTTATGTGAAGAATTTTTACCGTGCTTGTTACACAGCTGATGAATGACCAAAAAGGCGGGATAGAAAGAAAGAGAGAATGCAGTCATATTTTCGTTCCCGCAACCACAGGTTCATTCACTTTCACCATTCAGTGTCTGTTGTCAATTGGTTCCGTTCTGTAGTCGCCTGCGTAGTTCTGAGAAGTTTCGAGCAATTATTCAGTGAAAATGGAAGCCAGCACTAGCAAAAAACGGAAAGTGGCTGATGAAGGACGTGTTTTCCAGGAGAAGTGGTCTGAAATGTTTTTCTTTACGTGCATTAATCAAAAACCGGTGTGTATGATTTGCAACGAAGCTGTTGCAGTTATGAAGGAATTTAATGTGAAGCGTCACTACGAGACGAAACATGCGTCAAAAATGGATAAATATGTCGGTGTGGCGCGGGCTGAAAAATGTGCTGAGTTCAGGGGAAATTTGAGTAGCCAGCAAAACTTTTTTGTGAGAAGAAAGCAAGAAAACGAGTTGTGCACAAAGGCAAGTTTCATTATCGCAGAAAAACTCGCTTCCCATTCGAAGCCATTTTCTGATGGCGAGTTTGTTAAGGAATGTATGGAAGCTGTGGTTCAAATGATTTGTCCCGAAAAAAGTCGCATCTTTGCGCAAGTGAGTTTGTCGCGGGCGACCATCACCAGGCGGGTTGAAGACATTGCTGAAAATCTTGTGTTGAGTTTGAAGGAAAAAGTTGCCAGCTTTGAATTTTATTCAGTGGCGCTGGATGAGAGCACGGATATATCTGACACAGCTCAATGGGCAGTTTTTATCCGTGGCATATCTAAGAAATTTGAGGTGACTGAGGAATTGGCAAGCCTTTTCCCCATGAAAGGAACGACGAAGGGCATTGATATCTTTAATGCTCTGTGCGCTGTTCTAGAAAAGTTTGATCTACCGGTGAAGAAAATGTCCGGAATTGTTACCGATGGAGCTCCCGCTATGTGTGGTATGTATTTTGTTTTCCATCTTATTTAAATTATTCAAGCTTATACCGCAGTGTAAAGACGTGCAAGCTCCTTAAAATTCTTGCCTAAAATGTTGTGATATTTTGAACGTCGCCTTTTGACAGTACTGGCATTATCACATTTATTATGGACATTTGATGTATTTGGCGCTGGCATCAGGCCGTAAGTTTATTTACTTCTTACTTGAAGGGTTGCATACAAATTGATGGAAAATATTCAGCTTTATCAGATTTACGGCCTTGGAAAATTTAGTACCAAGGATGGTGTTAAATTTTAGGTATTTTTCTTCATACATTTATGTATGTTTAAATTTATTTATTTATTTATGAATTATGTTTGAGCTTGTTTGTCTGTTCTCTGTGCTTAATCATTTTATTACTGAAAAAAAATGTTTATTCATAGGAAAACATGAAGGTGCAATTGCCCATCTTCGAAAATTACCAGAAGTGTCAGAGCAATTCTCCCTGTACCATTGCATCGTGCACCAGGAGAACCTCTGCGCCAAAAGCGTGGGATTCAAAGATGTCATGAAAGATGTCATCAAAATAGTTAATTTCATCCGATCGCACGCATTGAACCATCGAGAATTTCAAGCTCTTCTAGTAGACACGGATGCAGAATATGGCGACGTACCATATTATACTGAGATACGTTGGCTGAGCAGGGGAAAGGTGCTGCGACGCGTATTTGATCTTCGGAAAGAAATCGTCGAATTCATGGAGACCAAAGGTAAGTCCGTGAAGTTTTTCGATAATGTGGAGTGGGTGACAGATCTGGCTTTCCTGACTGACATTACAACGCACCTGAACGATTTGAATTTAAGTCTCCAGGGTAAAGGCAAATTGGTGCACAGCATGTTTAATCAAATCAGTACATTTGAAAACAAACTCGTGTTGTGGGAGAAACAGATGAAAATTCTAAATTTTGCCCATTTCCCTACTCTCGGAAAATGCAATGTGCCGTTGACCAAAAAATACGTTGACGCACTCCAAACAATGAAAAATGATTTTTCTCGTAGATTTGGAGATTTCAAAGCGCATGACAAAATTCTAAAACTTCTTTCTTCTCCATTTAGTGTTGATGCTGAACAAGCCCCAGATAATAACCAAATGGAACAAATTAAGTTACAGTGCGACACGGAACTGCGAGAAAAATTTGATCGACAAGATTTATTGGAGTTCTATGCCAAATTTGTTCCGGAAGAGCGCTTCCCAGAGCTGCAAAATCATGCTCTTTTCGTAGCTTCTTTGTTTGGATCCACATACATTTATGAACAACTGTTTTCCGTGATGAAGCAAGTAAAGTCAAAAGCAAGAAATAAGATAAGTGATGAACATTTCTCGAGTAATTCATGTTAAGGGCCTAAAAGCCATTTGTAAACAATGACTTTAAATGTCGGTTTCTCTTGAATCCTGAATCACTCTCGTGAAATAAAAGCAGCATCTGGTAGAAGAGGTTTAGTTCTACCATATGGAATAGCTGTATAAAGTAGGATTCACGTGGTTTGTGAGAGATCAACGTTTTAAGTCATTGTTTACAAATGGCTTTTAGGCCCTAATCATGAATTACTCGAGATTTGGACAATTCATTGCGTAATTCGACCTCTAGCATGAAGGCTGATCTCGATAAGCTTGCTCAAGAAAAGTATAAGTGAATTATGTATTAAAATGCGAAAAGTTTTTTTTATTGATTTTCAAATAAATTGAATGTGATATAAATCTACATTTTGATGTTTGTAATTTTTTTTATTTTGGAAGAAAGAGCATTGCTTTACATTTCAGGTACATCTAGTAACGTGGTACTAGTAACGTGGCCTCAACATAAGCTGTTTTTTATTAATTATTTTAAGCCATTAAAAATAACTCATTGCGGCCCGTGGCATTGGCGCAAAATTTCATTTTGGCCCGCTGCAAGCATCTACCTGAGCACCACTGGTCTAAAGCCACCCCCAAAACTGAACGATTGGCTATAGTTGTATCTGGTGAAGGCATCCGTAAGCTGTTAGCTGTTACTCCCATCCAAAATTCAACAGGAATAGAACAAGCAGAAGCGGTGTACAATGCAGTTGTCGATTGGGATCTTGAAGACAGGTAATTTCTATTAGTTTCAATATTATTATTGATAATTTTTAAATTATACCGTTATTCCGTGTTTTAGGGTTATGTTTACATCATTTGATACCACTGCGTCAAACACTGGTCGAAAGAAAGGAGCGTGTCAACATCTTGACAAAATGTTTAAAAGACAGCTGATTGGACTTCCCTGTAGACATCACATACACGAGCTGTTAGTTGGCAAGGCATTCAAGGCACTACAATTTGAAACTGCACAATCTCCAAATGTTGAGATTTTTAAGCGGTTTCAGACGGAATGGCACCGTTTAGAAAAGAGCTCATACCATTCTGGTGTTAATGATGTATTCGTTAAATCATCAATAACAGCCAACGAGAGGGTGGATCTCTTGAATTTTTTTGAGCGACAATTAAAAGAACAACATCACCGCGAAGATTATCGCGAAGTTATTCAGCTTACGCTTATATTTTTTGGGTGGAAAAATTAAAGAACATTTTAAAATTAGAGCTCCTGGTGCTTTCCATAATGCAAGATGGATGGCAAAAATTATTTATTCACTAAAAATGTTCCTTTACCGACACACTTTTGCGTTACCTAAGGCAACTCAACAACAGTTAGCACGATTTAATGTATTCATTGTAAAAGTATATTTGAAAAACTGGTTTCTGTCTACGTGTGCTGCAATGTCAGCAAACAATGACCTTAATTTGATAAAATCGCTTAAAATCTACGAAGCTGTTGACGAAGAAGTTGCCAAAGCAGTATATAAAGGGTTCTTGAAACATCTGCAGTATTTGGATAGCAATCTCATCGGATTGTGTTTATTTGATGAAACGTTGGATATCGCAGATAAAAAAAAATATATTGAAGCCTTACATACATCAGGTAATTATTTTGTTCAATTCGATGTACGCAGAACATTATATTTCTAACAATATTTTTATTTTCAGCTAACAAAACAAATGTGTGTGCTAAATCCATAGTCGAATCAAACGACGTTTCAACACTACAGCTGTACTCATTTGTTCAAGGCAGTCAGCATACTAAAAACTTGTTATGTGCTCTAGAGATTCCGGAATCATTGTTGGAAACTGATATTACGCAGTGGAATAGCAAACAAGAATATGAAAATGCCATTAAACGAATTAAAAGCTTGGAAGTAGTAAATGACAATGCAGAACGAGGTATTGCATTAATCAAAACATACCCAAGTAACCACGAGGCTGTTATAGCTTGCATATATAGGGGATATGTATTACGTCTAGTGCATCATTGAAGTTGGATTAAAGCTGAAAAGGGCCCCACTAAGATCGAACTAATGCTATATCTTTTGTAATGCCATAAGACATTGCTAAAGTAGCATTATTGCATTGGTAATGCATCACTACATTCTTAAGCTAATCTAACGCTTCATTACTTGACAACTGTTGAATTGATGCGATCCCTCATTACCGATGTTGATTTTGGGTTGAATAAGTGCAATAATATAATGCTTGTGGTTACTTGGGTATAATTCGAAATTGTCAACGGATGAAGATCAGAAACAGTTTATTTTGCACTTAGTTGAAGAACATCGAACAATGTATAAAAGTTCAAAAAAATCAGATGTAATTTAAGAAAATATATGCGATGCAATGTACCAAAAACCTAGCAACATGAATTTTGGAAATATCACAATACCGTTCCCTCCCTTTCGTTACGTGTCTTTTGTCACAACCATTGAAAAGGTTAGTTATATCTGCAAATACCGTATTAATGAGATAGTTCCCCATCTTAGGGGTCCAACAAACAATTTTAGCTGACTAAACTCTTCTTTCTCATATAAACAGCTGAATAAACGTTTACTCGGTCAAAATTGTTAATTAGGTTGCAGTCGAAGACTTCCCACTCTACAATATTCGGTAAATGTAGGATAGATAACTCTGAAATTTTTAATCTTAGCTTGCAACGACGGTGCAAAACAGAAATAAGAAACTCACTGATGCACAATGCTTAATCTCTAAGATTAGTATTAGACGAGGGCACCGATCTGTTTCACCTTAAAGAAGCGTCGCATTCCGAATGTAAGTCTCGCAAAAGTTTCCAAAAGGACCACAAAGAGAGCGTCTCTAGTAAATAATTCTCTTTGGTAGTCCGTACGCTAATCTTACAGTCTGTGGATAGAAATCGGTTGAAATTATTATATTGATGCACTTATTAATGAAAAAGAACGAAAGAAGCGAATTTCTCATTGTAAGATAGGTAATATTGAAAAGTTTTGTGAGAAATCATTAAGCTTTCTGACGTCTATCATCTTTCTCTTTCAAGCACGTAGAAAGAATAGGATTGTTTTCATACGTTTTTTGTTTTTTTTCGTATGTAAACAATCTATTCTTTCTACCTGCTTGGAAGAGAAAGATGATAGACGTGAGAAAGCTTAATGGTTTTAACCTATACGAAAAATATTGACTGATTAAAGCGCTATTCGCATTACAACGGCCCGACGCGGGGCGAGACCCGCCAGGGTAATATTTGAAATGATTGCTTGGATTTTGTATGTGACTGTTCTCACTACGCTGATGTGCCGTGCTAGGCGTGCCGTGCCAGCATAGTGAGAATGCTCACATACAAAACCCAAGCAATCATTTCAAAATATTACCCGGGCGGGCCTCGCCCCGCGCCGGGCCCATGTAATGCGAATAGCGTTTAAATTTGCTGGAAATATTTTTTATTGTTCTTAACGACCCTAATGGAAAATAACTGAGCCACCCTAATGAAATATCATATATTTAATATTGATAATGGCTTACGATTATATAAGAGATGTTTTGATACTATTATCTAATTTTTTTATTTTTCTATAAAATGGACCACCCTAATGCAAAACAAGTGAACCACCCTAATGAAATATCACATATAATATGCTAGCAGTTGCCAACGATGATATAAGACATGTTTCAGTACTATTGCCATGGATATCTCAGCAATTGAATTCAAATCCTCCATATCAAATTCATTTCACTCCTCCACCTCAAAAAGTCCCAAAAAGTCAATTTTTTTCAAAAATTTTTTTTTCGAGATAACACCAGATCTCGACGTTTTATGCATTTCTAAGACATTTGGCATCAAAAACAAAAAATCGATTTCGGAATTTTCACGTACCCCCCCTTGGGAAATTTTTCGTGTTTCAAAAAAGTCAAACTTTGACCGCTTTGGTCCAACACTTAACGAAGTCCGATTGAGCTCAAATTTTGCATGGGGACTTTTTTTGAGGAGACGAAACTTTTGAGCAATACCCGTTTTTGAAATTCGATGGTCAATTTTTTCCCATACATGCCATTGGCACCCTAATATATATATCGAAAACGGCTTATTGGAACGATGACCAGAAGCTGATTATGTGCCGAAAGAAGTTGGTTGGCACTGCACGACGATTTGTGTTTTCTCAGCATAATATGACATCGTTTACAAAATTGAAAGATGCTCTCATTCGTGAATTTTTACCTTGTACACACTCAGATTATTTTAAAGAAATCTGTAAAATTTTACCGAATTCTTAACAGCAACAGTTCGGTAATCCAATTTTACGGATTTCGGTTAAATTATACCGAAATCCGATAATTTTTTTACAGATATCTGTAAAATTTCAACGAAATCCGTTAAATCGGTTGACCGAACGATCAGCGTTGAGAATTCGGTAAAACTTCACAGATGTCTGTAAAGAAGTCTAAGTGTGTATATATATAAATATAAATATGTATGCATATAAATATAAATAGTTATACATTATCAAATCAATAAAACACGACTTTTGGTTTAATAAATCAAGAAGTTTTACTCCAATTCAATGACTAGAAATTAGAAGAAAACATAGTATTTTTCATTTAATTCCAACTACCTTCGCTTATTTTGACAGATACGCGTATTTCGTCTACAATCCCGAATAGAAATGGTGATGTAAAAAATATTAGCAGACATCTTCCAAACATCAAATTTTAATGTAGGTTGTCGTATTCCATATGTATTCAGAGTTCGAAGTTACGCCCTACTACATATAAATACAACATATATAAACCCCACATTAAAAACAAACGTATTTATGATGAAGTTTTTTCAGAAGCAGATAATTTATCATCTCCATGCAAAGCGCTAGGAGCGGACAGTAATTTTATTGCTAGAACAAATAGACATGAAGAGAAAGCGTATTGATAGATCCGTAAGAGAACGGCAGGCTTTTGAAATTGAATAGATGTAAGTTTGAAAACGAGCGGAGGGCATTTGAACGGTAGTATACGATCAGGCACATAACCCTTTGTCATACTACCCTATGCAGGATAGGCAAGGGGGAAATCCCTTGACTGACAAAAGGTTATGCAACCGATCGTGCTCTTATACTACCTATTGCTTGTTTCTAGTTCTAGCGATTTGTCCGTCTCCTAATACTGCCTAGCACGGGTGAGAAATTATCTCCCGCTGTTGGGTTTATTTTTAGCATGCACCGCCTATTTCACACATTTGCTCTTCTCGTCATCTATAACTTATAGATCTCGGAGAGAACGACGGTGAGTGGTGCAAATACTGATCCCCACCAGTATGAATTAATGGATTCCCCATTATGGGCTTTCTACACTTTTGATTGTTATTTTGTATTCTCCCAGCGCGGAAGTAACGATCTTTGATGAAGTTTTTTCAGAAGCAGATAATTTATCATCTCCATGCAAAGCGCTAGAGCGGACAGTAATTTTATTGCTAGAACAAATAGACATGAAGAGAAAGCGTATTGATAGATCCGTAAGAGAACGGCAGGCTTTTGAAATTGAATAGATGTAAGTTTGAAAACGAGCGGAGGGCATTTGAACGGTAGTATACGATCAGGCACATAACCCTTTGTCATACTACCCTATGCAGGATAGGCAAGGGGGGAAATCCCCTTGACTGACAAAAGGTTATGCAACCGATCGTGCTCTTATACTACCTATTGCTTGTTTCTAGTTCTAGCGATTTGTCCGTCTCCTAATACTGCCTAGCACGGGTGAGAAATTATCTCCCGCTGTTGGGTTTATTTTTAGCATGCACCGCCTATTTCACACATTTGCTCTTCTCGTCATCTATAACTTATAGATCTCGGAGAGAACGACGGTGAGTGGTGCAAATACTGATCCCCACCAGTATGAATTAATGGATTCCCCATTATGGGCTTTCACACTTTTGATTGTTATTTTTGTATTCTCCCAGCGCGGAAGTAACGATCTTGATGAAGTTTTTTCAGAAGCAGATAATTTATCATCTCCATGCAAAGCGCTAGAGCGGACAGTAATTTTATTGCTAGAACAAATAGACATGAAGAGAAAGCGTATTGATAGATCCGTAAGAGAACGGCAGGCTTTTGAAATTGAATAGATGTAAGTTTGAAAACGAGCGGAGGGCATTTGAACGGTAGTATACGATCAGGCACATAAATTCAAATGCCCTCCGCTCGTTTTCAAACTTACATCTATTCAATTTCAAAAGCCTGCCGTTCTCTTACGGATCTATCAATACGCTTTCTCTTCATGTCTATTTGTTCTAGCAATAAAATTACTGTCCGCTCCTAGCGCTTTGCATGGAGATGATAAATTATCTGTTTCTGAAAAAACTTCATCAAAGATCGTTACTTCCGCGCTGGGGAGAATACAAAAATAACAATCAAAAGTGTAGAAAGCCCATAATGGGGGAATCCATTAATTCATACTGGTGGGGATCAGTATTTGCACCACTCACCGTCGTTCTCTCCGAGATCTATAAGTTATAGATGACGAGAAGAGCAAATGTGTGAAATAGGCGGTGCATGCTAAAAATAAACCCAACAGCGGGAGATAATTTCTCACCCGTGCTAGGCAGTATTAGGAGACGGACAAATCGCTAGAACTAGAAACAAGCAATAGGTAGTATAAGAGCACGATCGGTTGCATAACCTTTGTCAGTCAAGGGATTTCCCTTGCCTATCCTGCATAGGGTAGTATGACAAAGGGTTATGTGCCTGATCGTATACTACCGTTCAAATGCCCTCCGCTCGTTTTCAAACTTACATCTATTCAATTTCAAAAGCCTGCCGTTCTCTTACGGATCTCAATACGCTTTCTTCATGTCTATTTGTTCTAGCAATAAAATTACTGTCCGCTCCTAGCGCTTTGCATGGAGATGATAAATTATCTGCTTCTGAAAAACTTCATCAAAGATCGTTACTTCCGCGCTGGGGAGAATACAAAAATAACAATCAAAAGTGTAGAAAGCCCATAATGGGGGAATCCATTAATTCATACTGGTGGGGATCAGTATTTGCACCACTCACCGTCGTTCTCTCCGAGATCTATAAGTTATAGATGACGAGAAGAGCAAATGTGTGAAATAGGCGGTGCATGCTAAAAATAAACCCAACAGCGGGAGATAATTTCTCACCCGTGCTAGGCAGTATTAGGAGACGGACAAATCGCTAGAACTAGAAACAAGCAATAGGTAGTATAAGAGCACGATCGGTTGCATAACCTTTTGTCAGTCAAGGGGATTTCCCCCCTTGCCTATCCTGCATAGGGTAGTATGACAAAGGGTTATGTGCCTGATCGTATACTACCGTTCAAATGCCCTCCGCTCGTTTTCAAACTTACATCTATTCAATTTCAAAAGCCTGCCGTTCTTTTACGGATCTATCAATACGCTTTCTCTTCATGTCTATTTGTTCTAGCAATAAAATTACTGTCCGCTCCTAGCGCTTTGCATGGAGATGATAAATTATCTGCTTCTGAAAAAACTTCATCAAAGATCGTTACTTCCGCGCTGGGGAGAATACAAAAATAACAATCAAAAGTGTATTTATGATGTTAAATTTAACATCAGAACACATCCTATAAAACTAGAATCTAAAATTACATTAAAATCAAACATTATGTATGTGTGAAATGTTGTGTACCTAAGACATCTAAACACATCTGATGACATTAGAATTGGCCGTTACCATAGAAATAAACTTCATTATACTGTAAAAGAGTGCAGGTCTCCCGCATTAGAAAACTTCTTACAACATGTGAATGAAACGTTACAATAGAATCAAAGGTCTTTGTGAAGTAAAATGTTGTATTCATAATAAGCCAGAATACATCTTTTGTCATAACAATTACACGTTGCGTTGAAATCCATGTTCTTATAGATGTAAAATGTTGTACTCATAAAATATCGGTAAATACCCGATGAGATTAGAATTAAGTGTTAATCGTATATGTTTTGGCGATATTGGTGCATATTTACTTTATGTACTTTATTCAACATCCGAATAAAAATTTACCTTAGCCTAACATGTGATTTTGATGCTACATAAACATCACGGGTAAATTTCCCGTGAGAAAAAAAGGTATACACTCCCGCTTCACTTTACTCAATTTTTATGCCTCAATTGTATGCCATCTCTTTTTCGCTCACGAAAATGTTACTCAATTTTCGTTAAAAAGTGGATTTACTCAATGTTTGAGTAGATCCACTTTTTACGAAAATTGAGTGACATTTCCGTGAGAGAAAAAGATATAGCATACAATTGTACTCAAAAATTTAGTAAAGTGAAGCGGGAGTGTAGTGATACAAATGAAAGAGAGGTTGTTTGAGCGTGAAGGTAACTCCTTCTCAGCAACCGTGACGGCAGGTGCACCGAAAGAAAAGAGAGAAAAACATTTTCAAATCATCTCTGTTTGGACAGTTCTTCCTTTATTTACAAAACTTTTTTCGTTGGTGAATTGATTTTTGATTTTTGATGAAAAACTTCAATTAAAATGTTGATTTTGTGAAACCAAGAGAATTAAAAAACAGTGACTTGTGAATAGCGTGCATGATTGCTTTGGCATTGCATGAAAATAGTGATAAGTACCACACCATGAATTCCATCTAACGAGTCCGAAGATTAGCAGCCGTTTCGGTTCAAAACCGACCACTCCATCTAGGTCCAATTTGATCCGGCCGACCATGAGCTCATCTTTACTTGCAGGTAACAAATATACAATAAGTGTGAAATAAGTGTGAACCTGAATAACCTGAAAGTGGCAGTACGAGTGAGACCTTTTTCGGCGAAAGAGTGTATAGAATCAATAATTATAGTCAAATATCAATAATTATGAATATAATCAATAATCATTTGTAAACAATGACTTTTAGCGTATTTTTCTGGGATCAGCTTGCGCCCACTAACCAAACAGCACCAGAAATAGATACAAGGAATAATTACCTCCCCGTTGGTAGTAGATGTAGATGTTAGCAACCTGGCATTTCCAGGAAATTTACGTTTTAAGTCATTGTTTACAAATGTTACTTTCGACCTTTTGACCATTTTGTCTAGTAATTGCAAATATAGGGTAAGGGGATGTAATGTGAGCCTAGCTCCTTCATTCGGCCTATGTACCAAATGTGTCATTCATTTAGCGATAATTAACAAAATCTTGTTGCTATAAGGATGACCGATGTAATCCGAAGCAATTGAGACAATATTAATCAACTTATAGCTGTTCACTTCTGCGTAATTTTCGATTTCTTGAACTTTTTGGGCATCATGATTTCACTGGTTAAGCTGAACAGATGATCTACACGATCTTCTAGTGATCTAAATTTGCCTTAATTGAATCGATAAAGCAAGTAATGCAGTCTGGATGTGCAGAAAATAGTTAAACGTTACAAACTAATAGCTCTCATGCTAACATAACATTGATTCTACAAGAAAATCGTAGACCCAATGTTGGGGACATTTTTTTTTTTGTATGATCCCAACTATGGCCTGTTGTATCAATAACGTAGTAAGAACGTTGTTATTGGTAAAATTGCAAGTGGAAATGCATGAATTAGTGCATGTTTATATTCAAGTGGCTCATCTAACACACATCGACCTAACAAAATCATTGTACAGTGAATTATAATGTTTTCATTGTTGAATGGCTGATGCATCATAGGGGAGGTAGCTCATCAAATCTTCCGGTCCGCCTCTAAGCATCTTGATGTGAGGTACATTGCGTATGTGAGGTAACATTGCGATTGGTTTTGTGGATTGGAGATAATGAAATCATTGGGTATAGGACCAAGTCTCCCCCGGGTGGTGCGAAAATGATGAGCTTAGAAATAGAAGCGTAAAGTTGCCAGAAGGCACGAGATGCTTTCAGGGACGCTAAATCCACAGAATCCTTCAATCGTAATTTACGGTTTAGATTGCTCTTTGGGACGCTCAACGTGCTTGTTGCAGATGTGAGTTCCAGTAGTATGGTTGTTTGTAGAATGTGCACACTCGGATTTTGTTGCAGGGATCTGTGGATTTTTTTTTGTCGGGTTCTCGGCAGCTGAGCTTTCGGTAGTCCGGTTTGAAGGATTTCGGTGGGATTTGACCGTAAACCGGTAATTTTTTTACACAGAGAAAAAAGTATAATTCAATCAATAATATTTCATCTAAAATCAACTATACTTTTGCATTGATTTTTCGATAACCCATGTGCATGATTGTTACAATCATACATTTGAAGTTGATTTAACTAATGTATGCTTGAATCAACTTCAGTAAAATATGGTTGATTCAACTATACAATGGTTATGTCGAAACAAAATATTGTTGATATTTTGACAGTTGGCTTACCGTGCCAGTAAATACAACCATGATTATAGTTGAGCCAACTCAATAACAATAGTTGGTTTGAATATGCTTGGGGTCAGTCCAATATTTTGTCTGAATGAGATTTTCGGTTCTGAAACTGTATGCAATTAAATTTACCACATAATTTGGGATTGACTAATGTCCGATTTTGATTTATATTTTTATTGTTCGAATAAAACATATGTTTAACAATAATCCTGCAGAACAGCGTCATTTATTTAGGTCGTCAATGCACCTCGTTCTGTAAGCTAGTAATTGTGGGGGCAGGAGAGCCTATACTTCTTCACGCTCTCTGATCTTAAGAGCTGAAACCTCATAGCCATTTGCTGAAAAAAAACATAACATCTAGGCACAGTGATCGAATCATTACAAAAAATACTAACTCATGAAATCCTCAATTGCTGGTGCTATTAACTGAAGAAATTTCAATCATTTAATTAATTCCTCATCCACCACTAACTCAGTGAAAACTTCCTTTGGACTTGAAAACGAAATTATAACTACCAGGTTGCTATTTTTATTTTATTGTATAGTTGCTTCAAGCATGAACACTGGTTGGAATTATAACATTTTTGTTTTGAATTAACCCTATGACAGATATGTTAAACAAAATTCGTGAATGCCGAAAGAAGTTGGTTGGCACTGCACGACGATTTGTGTTTTCTCAGCATAATATGACATCGTTTACAAAATTGAAAAATGCTCTCATTCGTGAATTTTCACCTTGTACACACTCAGATTATTTTACAAAAATCTGTAAAATTTTACCGAATTCTTAACAGCAACAGTTCGGTAATCCAATTTTACGGATTTCGGTTAAATTATACCGAAATCCGATAATTTTTTTACAGATATCTGTAAAATTTCAACGAAATCCGTTAAATCGGTTGACCGAACGATCAGCGTTGAGAATTCGGTAAAACTTCACAGATGTCTGTAAAGAAGTCTAAGTGTGTATATATATAAATATAAATATGTATGCATATAAATATAAATAGTTATACATTATCAAATCAATAAAACACGACTTTTGGTTTAATAAATCAAGAAATTTTACTCCAGTTCAATGACTAGAAATTAGAAGAAAAAATAGTATTTTCCATTTAATTCCAACTACCTTCGCTTATTTTGACAGATACGCGTATTTCGTCTACAATCCCGAATAGAAATGGTGATGTAAAAAATATTAGCAGACATCTTCCAAACATCAAATTTTAATGTAGGTTGTCGTATTCCATATGTATTCAGAGTTGGAAGTTACGCCCTACTACATATAAATACAACATATTTAAACTTCACATTAAAAACAAACGTATTTATGATGTTAAATTTAACATCAGAACACATCCTATAAAACTAGAATCTAAAATTACATTAAAATCAAACGTTATGTATGTGTGAAATGTTGTGTACCTAAGACATCTAAACACATCTGATGACATTAGAATTGGCCGTTACCATAGAAATAAACTTCATTATACTGTAAAAGAGTGCAGGTCTCCCGCATTAGAAAACTTCTTACAACATGTGAATGAAACGTTACAATAGAATCAAAGGTCTTTGTGAAGTAAAATGTTGTATTCATAATAAGCCAGAACACATCTTTTGTCATAACAATTACACGTTGCGTTGAAATCCATGTTCTTATAGATGTAAAATGTTGTACTCATAAAATATCGGTAAATACCCGATGAGATTAGAATTAAGTGTTAATCGTATATGTTTTGGCGATATTGGTGCATATTTACTTTATGTACTTTATTCAACATCCGAATAAAAATTTACCTTAGCCTAACATGTGATTTTGATGCTACATAAACATCACGGGTAAATTTCCCGTGAGAAAAAAAGGTATACACTCCCGCTTCACTTTACTCAATTTTTATGCCTCAATTGTATGCCATCTCTTTTTCGCTCACGAAAATGTTACTCAATTTTCGTTAAAAAGTGGATTTACTCAATGTTTGAGTAGATCCACTTTTGACGTAGGACTACGTCTGTGTTTTCAATACTGGGGTACACGTTCGAATTGCGAAAATTTGGAGCGTCACGAAAAATATATAGGTTTTGAACGTTAATAACTAAGTCATTCCACGATTGATTTTCAAAATGTTTGCACCAATCGATCGGAACATTTTCTACGCTTCGATTTAAATATTAAAAACTATTGATTTTTAACATTCAACAATTGAAATTAACGCAAATATAAGGTGATGTCTTATAATGCCGATTTTTCAGAGTAAATTTACCAAATACACAGTACTTTGCTAGCACAGACTTCATATTTAAGTAAGGAACGTCTCCTATGCATCAGGAAAAGATATTTAAGGGAGACACGTTGAAATTTTCCTTCAGTCTTTCAGCGATCTCAAAGATGTTGAGTCAGTGCTCGGCTACGCACCGTCACCGGACTGCAGCTACCACTCGTTCGCATTCACTGTCTGCTATGGAAGGTCTCTACACCGAGTGCGTTGGTGCTGGAGCCCCCGTCTATTTCGCTGCGGTGGTGAAATACCTGGCCGATGAAGTGCTCGAGATGGCAGGAAATACCAACCCGTGACAACGCGTCGACCAAAATCATACCACGTCACATGCAGCTGGCCATCCACACCGACGCAGAGCTGATGAAACTTTTCCGGTGTGAACATTTCACAAAGTGATATTTTTTCAGGCTGTCCTGCTGTACAAGAAGACCGAGTGAAAAGCCCAAGTTCAAATGGAACCATGTTCTCCCCGTCAACTAAAAACCGTCCTTTTCAGGACGAACAACATAATTTGCCCATCTAAAGAGTTTGTTAATTTGAAGTTTCTCTTGCGTTCATCAACATTTACATTCCCACGCACTGGCTCAACATGGCATAGCTTTAAAGGTCGCGTCTCGGAGTAAATGGCTAAACATGTTTAATAACCAACAAACGAAATATATGTCCATATCTCGACTCTCTTTGGTTGGGGGTTTTGTCCCTGAAAAGGGCATTTTTCTTTTACATAAGGTGATGTGAATTTATCATCCGAAGCCATACAGCGTGATGATTTCATTTCCTCGCTGGTGTCTGCCGCAACTAGTCAGGCCCGTCCCCTTTTGTAAAATTTGTTTCGCATAGCCTTTGTGTTACCACCTTCCTTCCATTCAATGATACCCGATGCCATTATATAAAAAAGGCCCTTGCATGGTCAGCAGTCATTTGTGATACGTTGCTGTTACCAGTCGCATTCACCGTCTGCTTGGGAACGGTGACTGCGCCACGCCGAGCACGTTGGTGCCGGAGCCCCCGTCTACTTCGCTGCGGCGATGGAATACCTGGCCACTGAAGTGCTCGGGATGGCAGAAAATACCAACCCGCGATAACGCGTAGACCAAAATCATACCACGTCACATGCAGCTAGCCATCCGCAACGACGCAGAGCTGATGAAACTTTTCCGGTGTGAACATTTCACAGAGTGATGTATTTTTCAGGCTGTCCTGCTGTACAAGAAGACCGAGTGAAAAGCCCAAGTTCAATTGGAACCATGTTCTCCCCGTCAACCAAAATCCGTCCTTTTCAGGACGAACAATATAATTTGCCTATCTAAAGAGTTTGTTAATTTGAAGTTTCTCTTGCGCTCATCCAAATTTACATTACGACTCACTGGGATACACATGGCATAGCTCTAACCGTCGCAGATGGACAAGCAAGTGGACAAACAGGTTGGACCGCTGCCGAGAGAGCTCGTTGTTATCGGGCGAACAAGAAAGCGGCCGAAGGTAATGCGTCTCCATCTACTAGTTGGGACGCTGGAGAAGGCCCTTCAACTCGAGGTAGGAAATCTTAAATTACTTTCGTCAAGAAAATAGCAGGTTTTCAGATAGAGCGTCATATTCATGACAGTTTTCACAATGTCATGACAAATAAATATTTAAGCTGTTTTAAATAATAGAATGAGGCGATTTTTAAACATTTAGAGAAATTATTAAAGGCTTATTTAATTCCTGCACGAAAATTATCGTTTAACATTGATTAAATGACAATGATATTACATATTCTAGAATTGATTTTACTTATTCTTGAAAGAATATTGAATATTGAACTGTATAAGTTACATATACTGGAATGAAACCTTGTATGGCAGCCAATAGCTTTTATGAAGGTTCTCAAGTTGACTCTTTATGGTCTTATAAAGGTTTTATTAACTTATTTTTACAATCGTCTATAGACTATAGTCACTAGATTCATAGTCTGGCGGATACAATGACGGGAGCCAATTTGAACTGTCAGTTGGCGGAGCCAATCGAGCATATCTCGAGTAATTCATGTTAAGGGCCTAAAAGCCATTTCTGAACGATGACTTTAAACGTTGATTTCTCACGAATCACGAGAATCCCACTATATCCTACTACTCCATATGGTAGAACTAACATTCTTCAACCAAATGCTGCTTTTATTTCACGAGAGTGATTTAAGATTCAAGAGAAATCGATATTTAAAGTCATTATTTACAAATGGTTTTTAGGCAATGAACATGAATTACTCGAGATATGCTCGATTGGCTCCGCCAAGTGACAGTTCAAATTGGCTCCCGTCGTTGTATCCGCCAGACTATGAATCTAGTGACTATACTATAGACTGGGCCACTTTGTACAAATTTCGGCTTTAAAGAAGCATAGAGGAGGTATTGGTAGACAAAACAGATTTGTATGAAGTTTTATCAACAAAGCCGGGAGGAGTGCTATACGGCTGGAACAAAACTAAAATTGTTACTTGGGAGTGGTTAATTTGTAGCCAGATGGTAGGCGCAACCACGAGGTGCTTGTGTTTGATCTAGTTGGTAGACATCATTCGGTAAGGCGCTACATTGGGTGGTATGAACGGTATAAGCCAGCCACCATCATCATCGCTAATGTGTGCAGAAAATGCATTAACTAGCAACAATAGCATGACCAGTTACCAGTGATTAGTAGATCAGTCCTTTTTAGGACAATATGATTTTCCCAGCTAAAGAGTTTGTTTGATTGGAATTTATCTAACGGTATCGACAATTTTTGTCAATTGGCAGCCAGCGGTGACCGAAATAGTTTCAGTTTTCCCTTCGTCGCATACTTAAAATCTTGTGTACAATTTTAAACACAACTCGGAAATTAAAACGGTCTCAATATTATTCCGAAGCGCAAGCTTATGGCAAGAACAGCATACTAAATAGAAATTTTACAAATTGCGACCGTCACGAAATATTGGAAAAATCAGCTGGAGATTTTTGCCACGGTCAAAAAACAAATATCATTAATAATTGACTTTGAATTCCCATACAGACTTTCAACAATCTATAACGCAATAAGGATAATGGTCTCCAGCTGGTCAATCATATCAACATAATCACCACTGCCAGCACAGCCGTTGCCCTTTCATCACACCAACATTTGAACCCTGCCAAATGATTTCTAAAGAGCAAATTGTAAAATTTTCGAATAAACTTACTTATCTATGCCGATCCAACCTCCCATTAAAACAGCTCTTACATTGCAATGTCACTACGTAGTCCTACGTCAACTTTGCGTACAACCCCATTGGGCTGTCCCTTCTAGTTTTTACGAAAATTGAGTGACATTTCCGTGAGAGAAAAAGATATAGCATACAATTGTACTCAAAAATTGAGTAAAGTGAAGCGGGAGTGTAGTGATACAAATGAAAGAGAGGTTGTTTGAGCGTGAAGGTAACTCCTTCTCAGCAACCGTGACGGCAGGTGCACCGAAAGAAAAGAGAGAAAAACATTTTCAAATCATCTCTGTTTGGACAGTTCTTCCTTTATTTACAAAACTTTTTTCGTTGGTGAATTGATTTTTGATTTTTGATGAAAAACTTCAATTAAAATGTTGATTTTGTGAAACCAAGAGAATTAAAAAACAGTGACTTGTGAATAGCGTGCATGATTGCTTTGGCAGTGCATGAAAATAGTGATAAGTACCACACCATGAATTCCATCTAACGAGTCCGAAGATTAGCAGCCGTTTCGGTTCAAAACCGACCACTCCATCTAGGTCCAATTTGATCCGGCCGACCATGAGCTCATCTTTACTTGCAGGTAACAAATATACAATAAGTGTGAAATAAGTGTGAACCTGAATAACCTGAAAGTGGCAGTACGAGTGAGACCACTTTCGGCGAAAGAGTGTATAGAATCAATAATTATAGTCAAATATCAATAATTATAAATATAATCAATAATCATTTGTAAACAATGACTTCTAGCGTATTTTTCTGGGATCAGCTTGCGCCCACTAACCAAACAGCACCAGAAATAGATACAAGGAATAATTACCTTCCCGTTGGTAGTAGATGTAGATGTTAGCAACCTGGCATTTCCAGGAAATTTACGTTTTAAGTCATTGTTTACAAATGTTACTTTCGACCTTTTGACCATTTTGTCTAGTAATTGCAAATATAGGGTAAGGGGATGTAATGTGAGCCTAGCTCCTTCATTCGGCCTATGTACCAAATGTGTCATTCATTTAGCGATAATTAACAAAATCTTGTTGCTATAAGGATGACCGATGTAATCCGAAGCAATTGAGACAATATTAATCAACTTATAGCTGTTCACTTCTGCGTAATTTTCGATTTCTTGAACTTTTTGGGCATCATGATTTCACTGGTTAAGCTGAACAGATGATCTACACGATCTTCTAGTGATCTAAATTTGCCTTAATTGAATCGATGAAGCAAGTAATGCAGTCTGGATGTGCAGAAAATAGTTAAACGTTACAAACTAATAGCTCTCATGCTAACATAACATTGATTCTACAAGAAAATCGTAGACCATTGGGGACATTTTTTTTTTGTATGATCCCAACTATGGCCTGTTGTATCAATAACGTAGTAAGAACGTTGTTATTGGTAAAATGGCAAGTGGAAATGCATGAATTTGTGCATGTTTATATTCAAGTGGCTCATCTAAGCACACATCGACCTAACAAAATCATTGCACAGTGAATTATAATGTTTTCATTGTTGAATGGCTGATGCATCATAGGGGAGGTAGCTCATCAAATCTTCCGGTCCGCCTCTAAGCATCTTGATGTGAGGTACATTGCGTATGTGAGGTAACATTGCGTTTGGTTTTGTGGATTGGAGATAATGAAATCATTGGGTATAGGACAAAGTCTCCCCCGGGTGGTGCGAAAATGATGAGCTTAGAAATAGAAGCGTAAAGTTGCCAGAAGGCACGAGATGCTTTCAGGGACGCTAAATCCACAGAATCCTTCAATCGTAATTTACGGTTTAGATTGCTCTTTGGGACGCTCAACGTGCTTGTTGCAGATGTGAGTTCCAGTAGTAGGGTTGTTTGTAGAATGTGCACACTCGGATTTTGTTGCAGGGATCTGTGGATTTTTTTTTGTCGGGTTCTCGGCAGCTGAGCTTTCGGTAGTCCGGTTTGAAGGATTTCGGTGGGATTTGACCGTAAACCGGTAATTTTTTTACACAGAGAAAAAAGTATAATTCAATCAATAATATTTCATCTAAAATCAACTATACTTTTGCATTGATTTTTCGATAACCCATGTGCATGATTGTTACAATCATACATTTGAAGTTGATTTAACTAATATATGCTTGAATCAACTTCAGTAAAATATGGTTGATTCAACTATACAATGGTTATGTCGAAACAAAATATTGTTGATATTTTGACAGTTGGCTTACCGTGCCAGTAAATACAACCATGATTATAGTTGAGCCAACTCAATAACAATAGTTGGTTTGAATATGCTTGGGGTCAGTCCAATATTTTGTCTGAATGAGATTTTCGGTTCTGAAACTGTATGCAATTAAATTTACCACATAATTTGGGATTGACTAATGTCCGATTTTGATTTATATTTTTATTGTTCGAATAAAACATATGTTTAACAGTAATCCTGCAGAACAGCGTCATTTATTTAGATCGTCAATGCACCTCGTTCTGTAAGCTAGTAATTGTGGGGGCAGGAGAGCCTATACTTCTTCACGCTCTCTGATCTTAAGAGCTGAAACCTCATAGCCATTTGCTGAAAAAAAACATAACATCTAGGCACAGTGATCGAATCATTACAAAAAATACTAACTCATGAAATCCTCAATTGCTGGTGCTATTAACTGAAGAAATTTCAATCATTTAATTAATTCCTCATCCACCACTAACTCAGTGAAAACTTCCTTTGGACTTGAAAACGAAATTATAACTACCAGGTTGCTATTTTTATTTTATTGTATAGTTGCTTCAAGCATGATCACTGGTTGGAATTATAACATTTTTGTTTTGAATTAACCCTATGACAGATATGTAAAAAAAATGGCTCTGTTAACTATAAAGTATGGTTGATTCAATTCAAAAATTGCTCTGAGCTGAACATATTTTGTGGTTGAAACAAAAGTGTGTTTATTGTAGGTATCAACTATCGATATTGTTATTTCAATCCCTCGTCATTTTTTTCCGTGTACAGATAACTGTGAAGTTTCGCTGGGGCCCTTAAGGTGGGGTGTCCGAGCGCTCGGCTGTTGAGAGTTCGGTGGAATTTCGCTGGTTTCTGTGGGAAGATCTGGGTGTGTTCATAGTTTACGGAAGAAGAGTGCTTCGAGCATCTAATGTGAACAGTTGCGTTGATTCTTTCTTATTTAAAATTTTCTTATAGGGTCTGGCGCGTTATCTATAGATTTCGGTGTTTTGTTTTCTTTTCGGCGTCGCGAGTGTTCGAGTAAGTACAGAAAAAGATCAAAAAACTGCTGCTAGGGGAGATATGACGGTAAATAATTAAAACATCCATTCTATTAGTTCACCATATTTGCCGTATCACCATGGTGTCGATGCCTTGTTGCTAACTGCTTTGATATCGGTTATAGGGCATTATTTTAATTTCGGTTATCTGTTGTTCGGCGGGGCGAGTGATAATGTGAGCACGGAAAAAACCAATAAACCGAATCCTAGAAAGTGTGAGCTGTTTAGTGGATTACCTGTTAATAGAGGGAGAGGAGGGATTGGTGTTTTCCGTTTGATTCCGACTATCTTTGTTGCTTGTCTTGACGGATACGCGTGTTTCGTCTGCAGTATGTGGACTTCTTCAGTGTCGTGTACTAACGGGTGTCCACTAAATAATGAGAACGAAAAGAATGGGTCAGGAAAAAAATACCAGTGAAGTTTTGTTCAAACTGATTTATTTTATTAAAAGGGTCAACTTAAATCTTCAAACTAAGTTTAGTGAATATTGTCATATGGTCCGCAGCTTAGTCGTTATGCTGGAACATGACCGTTGGACGGCAGCCACATCGATTTTTCGGATGCAGCTTTTGATCCTGTTGGTAAGTTGCTTGGTGTTCTTGGCCTTCCAATTATCCTTGTATACCATGGAGTTCAAAAGACCGAAGAAATCCTCGATAGGACGGCACTGTGGCAAATTTGTCGGATTCCGGTCTTTTGGGACATATGGTATATTTTTGCTCTCCAAAAACGTTAGCGTTTTTTTTGCGTAGTGCGATGATGCCTTGTCCGGCCAAAACACGTATTTGCCATCCGAGTGATGTTGTTTAAGAAATGGGATGAGTATTTTCTGCAAACACTCTCTTTGGTACACCTCCTGGTTGATGGCCAAACCGCTTGGTTTGAACCACGGCTTCGAAATACCCTTATCGGATATTACGATGTATAACATAACCTTCGATTCAAATTTGTGCTTGAACTTATACATTACTTTTGGAGGAGTAGTAGATTTGTCCTTAGTGTAGAATCGGTCGTTTCCCGGTATCTGAGACTTCGAAAGAGGAAAGTAGCTTTCGTCGTCCAGAACGAAAGATTTTCCGCCGTAATTCCGAGTCATCCAGCGGCATTGGGATTTCACGGTTTGAATCTGCTCATCTGTGTACTCTGGGGATCTGGTTTTCTTTCTACACACTATTCCTTCTTTCTTTAGCGTCTTGCAGATGAGTGACTTCGAACAATGGAACTTTCGGGCTGCTTCCCGTTGACTTACCGAATCCTTGTTGTTGAACATGCTGCGCAGCGAGCGGAGCGTTTTCTCATTCATTATTTTCGCTGGACGACCGCAACCTTTCTTCCGGGTTACTCTCATGCATGCCAGGATACGGTATACGGTGGATACCGGAACTTTTTCACGACAAAAATGGTCCACCGTGTATTTTTTTCCACGATCTTCGTTCGCTTGAAAGAATTGTACAACGCGCGCGAGCAGTTCTTCCTGTTTCGACGGCATGCTGAACACGACTGAACATGTTAGAGTGAAATAAGAGTGTATGAAAATTTTCTGGAGAGTGCAACGATTCATTCATCTAAAGTGACATTTCTATGCGGCCGTTTTTGTTCTGATGGAAAAGTATTGAAATCATTCTCATTTTTTAGTGGACACCCGTTAATAACTCGACCAGTCGAGTTATTAGTGCACGGCGCTGGGGAGGTCTGCGCATTGTGGACGGGATACGCGTGTCTGTCGGGATGGGCGGTGGGGGTGGTTGGATTTTGAATGGAGGATACTAGTTTTTCTTCTCATTTCCAATAAAGCTGCTTCTCGGTGAGATCTGGTGCTTCGCCGGGTGTGGTGGGCCGGTAGTGGGTATTATAATTAGTTGTGATCTATAGTATTCCTTTGCCATACTCGCCGGGCCGCCATGTCTTGGAACGGGTGAACCACTATCCCATTGTGTGATTGGTTGCAATATTTTCCTTACTGTGGATATAGATCGATCCAAATTGGCTATCAAGCGTTAATATAAACTTCCTGTTTTCCTAGTGAGGAACCATCAGTCACAACTCCTTCTCTCTAAATTTTCCTATCAATCTCCTCATATCCCTAACGAATGCACGGAAGCTAATGGGACAACGGGGCCCGTTAGTGAAAGTGGCGGCATGCTATACGGATTAGTATGCACACACGCTTAGGCTAAGTATGTTCTTACTCAGCTTAAGTGCAGATCGGCGGGTAGTTGCCTGCCAGGGTGGGGATTGATCAATAACAATAACAATAACAATTGTTGAATGGCTGATGCATCATATATGAACATCACTTTAGTAACTAGAAATTAGAAGAAGAATTAGTATCTTCCATTTAATTCCAACTACCTTTGCTTATCTTCGACAGATACGCGTATTTCGTCTACAATGTGCAGACTTCTTCAGTGTCTCGTACTAATAACTCGACTTAGTACGAGACACTGAAGAAGTCTGCACATTGTAGACGAAATACGCGTATCTGTCGAAGATAAGCAAAGGTAGTTGGAATTAAATGGAAGATACTAATTCTTCTTCTAATTTCTAGTTACAGGTATTCCACTAAACAGCTCAAACCCTCTAGGATTCATCACTTTAGTGTTTCGAGGTAGTTTTAATTTAGTTTGTTTTGTTGAATGTTGTATTAAGTAAATCCTATATACTTACCTTATATACATACCTGTACATAAAAGTTGAACACTTAGCCAGCCTCACAGTCTGTGCAGGTCGCCTTCTACTTTATCTATCACCGAGAAAAAAGATTGGTAAACGCAAACATATTCTAGTTCCATTTTACCGGAATTTCACGTTGAATTGGAGTTTGATTTCACTACCTACGGTGGTTTCGGGATTTAAGCAGTTAAGTTCAACTGATACCCGAGTAAAGTCTAACATCATAAAGATAGGAATTCGAGACGAATTTTGAATGACCAAAATATCCCAAGTAACACACCTTGTTATGTAATGATCAAAAATCCATCTTTAAGACATGATCTCATGTATTTTTATAGTACACACAACTTAGTTTTGGTATCTTATATGACCAAAACAGCGCAATAAAGCGATCTATTTGAAACATCTTTAAGGTCACACAAGAAGTTTTTAGATGCAGATTTAGGACTAATAATACGTTTTTAAGATGTATTGAAAAACATTCGTTGGACATGATGATGTTTAATCTTGTTAGTTTCTAGCATTATAATAACAAATAGGTTATAATCAAGTAATTTCAAAGTAAAAACAATTGCAAAAATACTTGAACATGACAGGCTTATTTAAGAAATGTCAAACGAACAGAAATCAGCAAAGATTGTTATGATTGAGAAAAATATGTTTGTTTATGAGGAGAATATTCACAGCTCATAGTAAAAAAATGACAATCGTTTTTGACCAAATCAATTTTTAATCAATATCAGAAATCTAAAGATTGTTAATGCTCAGAACGCTTAACAAAATATCATATGCGAGGTCACTTTTATGGTGCAACTTTTTGTTTTACTCCTGCAAAATTCATGCGCCGTTTTAAAGATTAAAAAAACAACAGAAAATTCTCTAATATTTTGCAAATTTACAGCTTCTCTGTTGGAATCATCAAAAATCGTCATGGTCGATTAGACACATGGTCTACACTGTCGATTAAAATTATTTTTAAATCATAAACTGTTTTTCTAGATTATCGATCAATTTTCTTTCTTACTCATAATGTTGAGATGATACATCATCGTCAAAAAAAAAGCATCTTTCGTAATTTTTAGTGATAATTGTAATCAAAATTTCAACCGGCACTGTAATTTTGTCCATAGCTATGACGTGAAGTTGAAATTGAGTCCAAAATACATCTTTAGAGCAGTCTAATAACATACTCATGATGGTCGATTGCAAATTATTTGAGTTAGTTATTATAATATCATAATAACCATATTATGGCATCTTCTTGGTGAAATGCCATTTGGCTCCATTAACTTGAAAGAAAATGACGTTTCTTGTCGTCCGTCACAATGATTCAACTGCTGATGGGGAATGTTATTGAGTTAGACCAATTCTGTATCCGTTTCTTAACATATCTTGCCTAGCAGTGGGCTAGGTCTGCTTTTTAATCGTTATGAAAAATTGATAAAAAGTAATGGGAATTCATAAACGTATTCATCATATTCATAACAAACATAACTGTCAAATTCGATATGTGTCTATATCTGCTAGTTTGACACTTGTTGGATTGAATTGTTGTGTTCATGAATTTCTGCATTAAGTTTTACTTTTCAATAACTTGATTATAACCTATTGGTTTTTATGATGCTATAAACTACCAAGATAAGACATCGTCTTGTCAAAAGCATGCTATGAAGTGCATCTTTATAACTGCTTACGCGACCTGAAAGATGTTATAAAAAAATCGGTTAATTGCGCTGTTTTGGTCATATATGAGTCGAAAATAAAGTCATATGTTCTAACAAATACATGAGTGAAATGATAGGCCAATGTTTTGCGATAACATCCTCTCAGCTTTTACATGACAAAAGATGTTTTTCATTTCATTTTTAACACTCCTGTATAACATAGTTTCAAGATAACTGACCACAGAGATGTTTTTGGTGTTACTTGGGATGTTGCTAGAGCAATTTTATAAAGATTTCCGGATACATTTTTCAAAAGAGCTTAGCTAATTCAGTAAAAATATCTGGAAACATGTTTTTCTCGAGTTTCCATGGTCGCACGTGGACTTAGCAAATCAATACGATACTTGTTAAGGTCGGTATCATGTTCGAAAGAAATTTCTTTTTCTATCCCAAACCCATATTAAATTTCGTTTACTGAAACTGAAAAGTAAAAAAAACGAAAAGAATTTTTTGCAGCAGTATCCACCTGAAAATTACGAAAAATAAAATTGGAATTTGTAAGGTTTCCACGCAAACTATTGGGAACTGTCACTTTTACTTTCGGAAAAATGTTCTGCTCGGTTATTCCGTAAGTGAAGGTGACATTTCGTTCCATGCAGATCAATTGTCAAAATTCCACTTGGTAATATTGAACAAAATTCCGCAACCTGTCTACTTTTGAAGTCGATACTGGCCTTTAGTGCAGGCCTAGAACATGACTCTGAAACGGTTTTGAGCCTAGGAATGTGTGGGAAAAAAAGGTGCCGACAAACAAAATTGAAATATAATATTTATTGCGCATTTCTTCTTCTTCTGCTTTTATAGCTTATCCTACACTGTGTTTTTCTTTTTCAAAAAACCACATATTCTTTTAAGTCTACTTCATTAACTTTCCAATCATGTATTAAAACCTATATTTAGTGAAGATAATAGTTTGAATCATCTGTAGGATCTCCAGCCCATAAGCTAGCAAAATGGCTAGTAAAAGAATTTCAAGGTATCTCCGAGCAATTCCCAACAAGCTCAGTTCACAACTCCCAGGAATTTGTACAACAACTACAGTCATCAGGTCATATAAATGACAATGAATTAATGGTATCTTTCGACGTCACAGCCCTTTTCCCTAGCGTACCGATCAAGGACGCAATTAACCTTCTAGAAGATTGGCTTTTGAAACAAGGGGATGACACAACATGGAAGCAAAAGGTGCGGATGTATCTTAAGCTCGACTTTGCATGGAAGAGAACTACTTCACTTTCAGAGGATCATTCTATAAACAATTAAAAGGAGCCCCTATGGGAAATCCTCTGTCCCCATTCCTCTGCGAACTGTTTATGGCGAATTTGGAAACAATCCTAAAAGCGAAAGGATTACTCCCAACTCGTTGGTGGAGATACGTCGACGACATCTTCGCCGTCGTGAAAAAAAGACGATCTCTCCCTAATTCTCCAAGAAATCAACAATCTCCACAAAGACATTAAGTTCACTCATGAAATAGAAAAGGATGGAAAACTGGCATTTCTCGACCTTCTAGTAGTGAGAGAATCATTGTCACCATCTCCTTTAGAGTTTGAAATCTTCAGAAAACCCACAAACACCCAAAGAGTCATCCCATACACTTCAAACCACTCTTTTCAGCACAAAATGGCCACTTTCCACCACATGATCCATCGGATGTTGACCCTTCCTCTCAATAAAACTGGAAAAGCCAAAGAATTAGCATCCCAACAAACATTTTTAGTTGCCTAAGCCGAAGTTAAGAACTTATAAGCTGTTTTATAATTGTATAAAAGCAAGTGAAGCTGAATAAGCTATAAGCAGATTTAAAAAATCGATACAGCTCTTATGCTTAATGTAACACAGCTTTAACACAACATTTAGCTTTAGGTTGCATATTTTGAAAAGAAAGCTCTTATGCGAACAAAGTTTGTCTGCATTTACACAGCTTGTTTATGTAGCTAAGAAATTAGTCGGTTAAGCTTTTGAATTATCATTCTGTGTTCTCTTATTTGTTGGCTTTGTAATAGTTTTTCAAAAGCCTTTATACTAGAAATACCTTAGCTGCTATACAGCTTAGTGATTATAAGTACATTGAGCGAACAAATCGAGAAGATTTCATTCGAATATCGTATGGAAATTTGCCAGAAGACATTATTGCAAATTTTATACGATTCCCTTATGGAAAGAAATCATATGACGATCGTATGAATATTTTCCTCACATGAAAAAAAAAAGTTGCAATCGGGATGCGAACCATGAACCTCGGCATCCAGAGCCGAGCCACAATCCCACGAGACTATACACGCTTGATAAGTGATGTCAATTGAAAGCGCAATAGAGGCATGCTTTTATCGACCAATGCAACAATAATCTTTTAATACGATCTCTTATGGCTTTGTGGTTCATAGTTCCGATCGTAGGGATAATTTCCTGAGTGTAGTTGTAGGCACTGAGTATGCAGCATATATGCAGTTATTTATATGGAGTTCTTGAGCTTGAGCTCTTGAGTTGAGTCTTAGCTGTCAAACTAAATAAAAGGAATACCGTCCATTTTATCGAGCAGAGCATTTAGATTTCAAAATATTTCGAAGGATGTTTAAAAAAATTTAAAAAAGCGGTACTTATTATTGAAAACGAAATCTGAGAAAGTATGAAGCTTATTTGAGGAATTCATATTCGGAGATTCGCGCAATTGACAGTGCTGTCGAAAATTGCTTTCAAATAAACAATATAAATTCCACTGAGCAGAAGATCAGGTGTTCAATTCCCGGTCTTAGTGGATTTTTTTTAATCACCGGGAATTCATTGATATAGCAATGATAAATATAGCAATCTATAACAACAGTTATAAATGAAATTGATATTAATGTAGTTTAAAAAAATTATAACAAATGAATCCAAGCGCGGCACAGCTAACAACGTAAATTGGATGGTGATCATGTTTAGATTATAAGAATCTTGGTAACACTGATTTTCAAAACAGTACAAACCTGTTCGTAAAGAGCTTCAGCAATTATTGTTGTTCAACATTATTAGAACTGAAATATGTTATGAACACTTTGAATACGGGTACTGGAATTCCTCACAGCTGATATGGATCTGAGGATACAGTCACCGTTCTTAAGGTGAAGGTGCTGAGTTCAAATCTGGTAAGTACACGGGTAAGTGATATCTAAATATATACTATATATAAACATTATAATACAAAGTTCATATAATTAAATGTTAATTACGCATTACAATGATAAAACAACACCATTGCCGTAATACCGTCCACGAGTATTGTAAACAGTGTTTTGACATACATATTTTTTCGATTGCTGTATAGTGACTATGTTTAAGCGTTTATATCAACGTGTTAAGACTACCAATAAAAAGCTGTTTGCCACAGTTCTAAAAATAGAAATTGCGATGAACAAATAAATATGCTGAATATGCGTTTTAAAAGAACAGTTACGTAATAAGTTGTATAATTTTTGGATAAAAGCTTCCTAGGCTATAAACCAATTACATATTCTGCTTGACATTTTTTCATTTTCATGAAGCTGGGTAGATTCGCCAGATTTGCTTGTTAAAATATTGGCTGGGCGCTTGTGCAACCACTACTTAACCATTACTCAGTTTAAAGTTGTATACGTATTGCCTATGAAGCGTTTATCTAATTAAAAATGTTACTTGGGATATACCTTCGAAACTGCCAGACTCAATGGGTACGAAAAGAGGACAATTCAAGCGATCATCAACAAAAATGAAAAACATCTTCATAGGAAATCACAAACAACCCTCTCAGACTCACCTGAACCCCTGAAACGTGTATCCGTCCCCTTCGATAAAGACATTACACAAAAGCTAAAACCACGACTTAGGGAATTTGGTTTAGACTTAGTTTTTTCTAGTAGGCACAACCAATTAGCATCGATGTTAGGCTCCACCAAAGATTCAGTAGACACCTTAGGCAGAGCAGGGGTATAGAGAATCAAGTGTAAACACTGCAGTAAAATATATGTAGGTCAAACAAAGAGAACCTTGGCAACAAAGTTCAAGGAGCATCTAGCGGAGGTGACTAAGGCTGTCAAACAGAACGAGAAAGGAATTTCACATAACTTCAAATCAACAGTCGCAGAACACATCTTCACGGAAAATCACGACATAACGACAAATGACATCACAATATTACGGACTACATCCACACCCTGGAAATTAGACGTCGCAGAAAGCTTAGAAATAAACAAACAATAGAACACAAATCTACTAAACAAAGACCAAGGCAACGGTTACACATGGCTCTTCAACTTAATATCCAAACGACATCAAACCCGACGAAGCGGAGTACCCACCGCTACACAATAAGTAGGTTAGGTATAGATGGGAAAAAAAAATGAGGTAGATATTAAGTACATTTGTTTTTGACTCAGGATAGATATAAACAAAATAATAATAAGATAGGTATAAGCAAAATAATAATAGGCAAACGCTTTGTATTTGGAAAATAGTATATATACGGCAGGTGGCGAAGGTTTTCTTTACGTCGAGTTATTAGTACGAGACACTGAAGAAGTCTACACATTGTAGACGAAATACGCGTATCTGTCGAAGATAAGCAAAGGTAGTTGGAATTTAATGGAAAATACTAATTTTTCTTCTAATTTCTAGTTACAGGTATTCCACTAAACAGCTCAAACCCTTTAGGATTCAGTTTGAAAATATCGATTAAAAGTTACGAGTTGCTTAGTGACAGAAATCACTTTTTATGGCTTTTTTCAACTTTGTTTAACAATATTTTTAAAACTTCCTCAGCTACCAGCTTGTAGTTAAGGATTTTTCTTAGTAAATTTGTTTGCTATTATAAGAAAATTTCAATACAAGGATCAGTGAAAGTCGATTTTTTTTTAATTTTTGTCAACTTCATCTGATAGTGCAGTTGAAATTCGTCGTGCATTATCCTATCGCAAACTGGGATGCAGTTGCATGTTCCGATTTTCCAATCCTAGTCCTTATTTCGTCACCTAGGTCCTTGATTATTATTCTTAAATTTTCTTTTTATAATGAACTTTTTTTTGTTTTACATTCACAGTTCGTTAATAAGGTAGATGACTGGTTGAGCCCAGAATGTGTGTTACGGGTTCATACGGAATGCGTTTCAGGATCCGAAGGAGATGGTCGCTTTATTTCCCAGCTAGCTGATCTCATGTGGAACAAACAGCAGTTAAAGGATCGATCCGTGAGGGGAAAATCGTGTAATTTACATCCACATAGTGGTAGTCACAAGCCAGCAACTTCTTCCAAAATTTCATTTATTGTTAGAAAGATGATGCAACGGGTTGATCTTGAGGGAGACCTTGAGCTCAAAAGAAAGATTCCCTCACGGGTATCAAGAAAACTGAACGAGAAAATGTCAAATGCCCGCTGCAAAACGCAATCTCGTCATTTATTCATAAATCCGTTATCATACATTCGAAACGATCGACACGATATTTTCACGTGAAACGTACGTTATCGTTTTCCACTACCAAAACGGGTAATAAACACCTGGAATTCACGCAAGAGATGCGTGTTTTCCAAGTAGAGCCACGTTCTACGTGAAAAGCACATAAATATTTATATTTACCTGATTTTATTGAAGAAGATTTGGTTACGTTTTCAGGTGAAAGTTATGTGAAATTTGATTTTTTTTGAGTGAAGCAAGTGTTAAGACAGTATAGATTCAAGAAAATGATAAATGTTATTGCTGTTATTCCTAATATTTCACACTTATAAATATTGAATAAAAATAAGTTGATAAGAATCATATTACATTAAACGAAAACCAACATTTGATCTTGATACACTAAATACCATTGCCTATTAGTCTGGTCAATAAAGCTACAAAACTAGTCAAACTCACTATAATGCCACCAAGTGCCTCGTCACCCACAATTTGGCGCCTATGTCAGTGGTCTAATAACTCTTAGCGCGCTAATAGCATAGTTCTTCCTGCCGCATAGAGAGTTGCCACTATGATAGTAGGTCAGCTGAGGTCAGTTACCTGACTAGTGGGGTACGGGAGCTTATGTTATGACTGATATGTTAGTATTTCTATTACACAATCTATTAGAAAAATGGTGTGATCTGTTTCTAAGATCATAATTCTGATTTTAATGTCGTGGACTATTGAAAGCATTTAACGGAATATATCTTATCAGCGTATTTTTTCTTCTATTCATAAGTTAGGTACTACGTATATGAATGAGAAGTTTTTTAGGTAATATAATAAAACATGGAGAAAATATACTTGCTTCTCGGTAATAATCGGTAGGGCTTCTTAAATGTTCACCTTCAATGTTTTCTTTATATGAAAACTTCAGCAATGTGTTCAACAAGAAAAACATCATTAAGATAGCTTCGAAACATAATACAACTCCGTAGTCTAAACTAAGCATTAGAGAATAACATCATGACATAACATAACATCATGAAAACATCATGATTCTTGATAATAAAACAACCGTCATTCGAACGTTTTGTACATCTGAAATTATTTAGAAATAATAAAACTGAGGTTAAATCGAAATCCTTTCAGATTATTTGGTTTTAATGTTATTATCTACAACTGATAAAATCCGGAAACGATACACCGTCACGTTTTTCTACATCTGAATGCATCATACATACGTATAATACATCTGAAATCATCAAAAATCCTTTGACTATGCTGTTTTATTCAAATACATTTGAAAACACAAAAAGCTTTGATACCTTAAAACATCAGAAAAACAGTTTGTTTGAATGTCAAAGTAAAAAAAATTAATGACGTCAAAGGGACATTGGAATAGAAAAATTTTGTTTGAAAATGTCTGATGTTAACATCATGTTACCTTGTCTAAATACAGCGAAATCGATCTGATCTCTAATGTTCAACGTAAGATGTACATTTGAATTTCATGTTGATGTAGACATTGAAATCAGACATCAGCCTGATGTAAATTTTTATTCGGGATGTGCAGACTTCTTCAGAAAATCGTTGAATTGAAACAAAAGTTCATGCTTTATAGAATTGAACATCGTGTTTTATCAACGCAAAGAAATGACTCTGCTTTAAATCAACTAAATATTTTGTTGGTATTCAATGCATGGTTTCTATTTGATTCAATTCATAAAAAAGTTCTAAATCAGCTCAAAATTTAGTTCAAATCAAACCAATAAAATTATTTAAAGTAATCACTACTGTGTGTTGTTAATTTTATTAATATTTGATTTATAACAATCACATTTGTATTTTAACGCAAATGATTAACTTATTGTTTCAACAAAAATAATTTTCCCCCTTTAAAAAACACTTTGTTTTGAATCAAGAAAAGTATTTGTTAGGTTTCTATTTGTTCAATTCATAAAAGTTCCAAATCAATTCAATATTTCATTCAAAACAAACCAATAAAATTATTCAAATTAATCATTGCTGTGGGATGATCATTTAAATGATATTCGATTTATAACAACCACATTTATTTTTTAACTCAAATGTTTAATATATTGTTTAAACAAATTATTTTTTCATCTCAAGAAGTTACTCTGCTTTGAATCAACCAAATGATTTGAGTCTTTTCATTACAAGGTTTATATTTGTTCCAACATAAAAAAGTTCCAAATCAATTCAAATTTTAATTGAAATCAACCAATAAAAATATTTAAAGTAATAATCGCTGTGTGCTATTAGTTCAAATAATAACTGGTTTATAACAATTGCATTTATTTTAAGCTTCGTTTTAAACTAATTAATTTATCGTTTAGGAAAACATTTTTATGAGCGCACATATCATAGCGCCATATTGTTTATTGTTCAAAAGTGTCTCAGTGCTGCGGGCATGGCAAGTTGCTGCCTCTGCTAGTCTAATATAAATTTAAATACAGTCAATTGTAATTTGCAAAACAAAATATCAACGAGTTATTCACTTTGCACTGGAAAATCAGTTGACCGGTATCAGTATTCCAGATGTTGGAAGAAGGGCGTTAGGATCGTATAGTTATGCGCACAACTTCCAACAAAAGATTCCAGTTTATTATTTCAACAAATGCGTTTAGTTGGTATAAGAAAACATTTTGTTCTGAACAATAAAACACGATGTTCCATTCTATAAATCATGAAGTATTATTTCAATTCTTTTATTTATTTTTTTTATTTTATTGACGTATAAGGGGGCGAGGCGCCAGAGGTCACCAGTTTGAGTACAAGAACTCAAACCTTACATTATACATCAGGGGATAGTTGAATGGGCTACGCAACGTTTCTTCCCATGGGAGATTTGAATTTTGCGGGATACACTATTAGTGCACACTAGAAATGTACAATGATCACTACCCACAGGATAATTGCTTGTATGTAAGTCTGTAGGGAGAAGAGTATACATCAGTCATTTGCAAATATAATCTATTACCTTGTGATTATTGTCAACGATATCTTCCAAAATACCTGTTTTGCTTGATATTAGTATAATTCAGAGCTTGCTCTCTCGTTTAAAGATGAGATTTTGCTTCTTGTTTCGCGAGTTTGTCTTGAAATTTGTTTTGAAATCTTCAGCAATACTTCTTTTTGATGACAAGGTAAATCATCCATTGTCGATGCGCACCTTAAAAACTGTTGATATGTTGAGAGGGATAATACATTGATTACTTAGGGAAGGTCCATTAATTATGTCACGCAGTAATGGGGGAGGGTCCATACAAAAAACGTGACAAGGAGGGGGGGGGGTTATAAAAGGTCATTTTTTGCGTGACGTAATTAATGAACGTTCCCTTATCTTAATTTTTAAATTGCGTCTGTTGACTGAGTGAGTTCCGTGGAATGTTTCGTTAGAACCAGACAGGATTTTTCAATCAGTTTCGGGGGCTTTGTCTTGAATTTTATTTGAAATTCTTCAGCAGGACTTCCTCTTGATGACGT